>JAMZAV010007210.1:0-33382 GCA_024449915.1 Sweltsa coloradensis | reverse complement strand
TTTGGAGCAACGTATAATTTAAGTTGGGCCTATTTAAAAACTGACTACCCGGTATTTCTATTATTGGGATAGGTCTAAACATTTATAGCCTACCTAAGGTTTAGTTGGCAATGAATTGCGATTTCAAAAACAACTACCTAGGTCCGTAAAGTCTAAAAGGTATCATCCTTCATAAACAAACGGTAGGCCTAATACCTCGATTACCATTTTTCAGTTAAAACATTACGAAATACTGTAGGCTAGGTTAAAAAATCGCCCGTGGCGAAAGTACCTCCGGCGGCTGGGGCTTTGCCCCAGCCCAGACCCCAACTGTCGCTCACAGAATCTGCTAGTACATTTGACCCCCCCCCCCCCCCCAACTTTCTAAAGTTCCTACGCGCCTGTTAGCAATACCCTACGTTTCAGGATTGTTGTAAGCCGAATAAATAAAAATGTAACAATTCAAGTATCAAGGGGGCGATTGCTCCTACCGCCTCCTGGATTCGATCCGCCACTGCTTGGGGCAGGTGCTTGGTTTCTTTATTCTTCTTGGAGAATATAATAACGATCTCTGTTCATCCGTCCGGAGCGTGAACGGTAGGGCCTACTATACCCGCCCTAGCATCATCGATTTAGTCTAGTTTGTCGCAACTCCCTACCAAAACAGAGCTCTTTGAATTTTGTCCTAGAGATTTGGGTGATAAATAGTCAATTAAAGCCTATATTTACCGGTATTGATCTGTCATCCTGTCAAGTTCCTAGTCCTGATGGAGGGGGGAATCAAGTAGACTAGTGGTAAGTTTTATACTAAGTATTGAAAGTTGAAACACAATTAACATCCAGAGGGCTACCTTGCCCCTGCTTGCCCTCCGCCCCAAAATTACATCTTTTACACCGTTTCAGAATCAAAATTTCGATGGTACCGATCCGGTAATTTTCTAGACGCTGCAGTGCAAACAAACTGTGCGAAATTTTAGCATTAAAAATCGATCGCCCTTGCAGCCCACGAAAATAAAAAATCAATGGTCATCGAAATGATTTTAGCAATAAATGTTTTGTCCGAAAAAAATAAACGTTTTTCTTGGGCTTCATTTTTCTGACGCTGTAGTGCTTCAAAATGAATAAAACGTTTTGTTTTAGAAAAAACTTATATGTCCTCTTGGCAAACATAAATCAATGCGAAATAATCAATTTTCATTTTTCTGTCATCCGTTTTGGTTATCTTGCTATTTTGTAAACATAGATAACAGAGTGTAATAACAATACGTTTGTATACAAACAAACACAGCCGTTATAAAGATAATATTATTGTATTTGTAGATATCACATTCACTGTATTATTGTTGTACATTATTGTTTAGAGAAGCCTAGACGGGCGCACATGTATAAACGCCTGGAGCGTGCGCTTGCTTACGTAACACGACTGTACTTCTTGCATATCGTTATGACTGCAACACCGCCTGGCTCTGTCTACCGACTGACGTTCCCGAATGTCAATATTATTGTTACGCACAACCCAAATTTGCAAAACAATTTAGCAAAGTGTATAACGCACCACACACGCCGTTTACTGCAAATAAACTCGTCGGCTCGCATAGGAAACGAGTTGTTTAGACGTAAAACAGAAGCTCGAAAACATGTGTTCACGAGTGACATTTGGCAGGGGGGATAGGTTAGGCCTAGGCCTACACAGACAAGACAAGTTACTCACCTTAGTATTGCTGCAATCGACGACCATGCCTTTTATAATCCTTAGATAATCCAATTTCTTCACCAGTCTTATATCGAAAACACACTAAAACACAAACACGTAAATATTCATGCACTTGTTCGCAACAAAACACTGTAGGCCCTACAGCTGATAAACAAAAGACGAAAAACTTTTTTCGATTTAAAAATAAAAATAGAACAATGCACAGTAGGTTGGTTGGGGTATTTACAGGTAGGCCTGGGGCGAGCCTGAAATATTTCGACAAAGTAACATGGGCCACCTATCACCCCCTAGGTTTTTCGGCAACCATGGTCGTGTCGGTGCATTCACCCTTGGCGTGCGAGAGCCTAAATGTTCCGCACTAAAAAGCCAACGCGTCCGGTTAAAATCCACTTGTTCACACAGAAAATCAAAATCGAGGAATGTTTTATACACAAAGGGAACGCTTCCGACAAAGTATATACTTGGACGCGTGTTCCAGAGATAACAAGAGAAACGAACCACAACAACAAACTTCCTCGCTGCGGAGTCAACACAACACAAAGCCGAACTGGATCTAGACTCGTAGTAGTTCCAAGTTGTCGCACACAAAGAGACGCAGCTGTAGTTAGCGACCGCAGCGCCATCTAGCGGGACTTGTTGGTAGCTTGTGGAGAGCTGGGAGCTTTGTTGCCCATAGAGTGGCCAAGAGTGATACAGGGCCGCCATGTTTTTGATGTCAGCTGACGTATATTGCTTTGAACAGACTTTAAAAACATATATGGTCTACAACCTCAAGAAACTACATCTTTATTATGTTTGCCTCAAGCCACATTGTGTTACAGCAGTGGACTCAAATAACAAAATGGTTTGGCAAAATAATGCGCCAGATGGTGCGGCACTCTCGGTGTTCGCTGTCTAATGCTCTCTGCTGTTTTATTGAAACGCCATCTACCAGATATGTTGGTAGCTTATTGGCGCGCGTTTTAAAAGGGGTGTAACTTGCTCTTACGGCATTACGTACTTCGTACGTACGTACGCAAAGGTAAGCTTCGCCTAACGTTTTCAATAATCGCGTTGATAGATGAGCATTTTTATTAATTTGTCCAGGACGCGTCAACCGTTAGGTCATAATGCCTACTCTAGCATAGGGATAGGGGGAGAAAAGCCACGGTAGGGGGGAAGGGGGTTCTCACCCCACTCTGGTCGTCATTGTCTTTGTCAATGATCGTATTCCCATTGTCGGCGTAACAACAAAAAAAAGAAATACTTTTCTCAAGGGTAGTTAATTTAAATTTTCACTCCGTTTGCAACTCTACTACACTAATCAAATTATACATTGAACGTAAAATTTCGGGTTTAAACTAAGCTGTCTGTGTCGAACTGGGACTACAAGTTCAGCATTGAGCCCCTTTAAATGCTCTCGCTTCGTTTCACGTGCAAACATTATAAAAAAATATATTATTGTTTTAAGTGTAGTGCAAAGGGGGTTTTAAATCTCTATTTTATATTTTATAATTTAAATCCTTTTTTAAACATTTCACTCATTTTATTCTAAATACATTTGGCTTGGAAATGTGTAAACATGACTCTGGAGCGTCCTAGCATTGAGACACAAAATAAATCTAGTTGTTTCGAATTAGCTTTGTTGATGGGGTTTTGGGTCATTATTCGGTCGTCGATGGTGTCGCGCTACGGGGTTTTGCTTGGTCGCTTAAATTAAGTACCAAGCACACTGAAATCATTATGTGACTGAGTGGGTGAATCTAAAACGAATTATTTATTAAATTCAAATATGTTATGCATTTATGTACGTAATATTTTTACTTTTCTAACTTTGTGAATAAGTTTTTATAACTGAATATAGGATAGAACTGAAAGAAAGAAAGAAGAAAGAAAGAAAGAAAGAAAGAAAGAAAGAAGAATGTAAATTCCAGAAAGGTGTTTTAAAGGGTTTACGGTTTGTTCACCTTTTTCCCCTACTCCTGCGACTTTTTTTTCTTACACTGTCTCAACCACAATATATACGTTGCTCTGTGGAGCCGAAATTTTTATAAGTTAACTTTTGAAAATTAAGAATTCTTAATACATTTTTCACTAATCTTTCATCTAATTCGAGCAAACTGCCTTAATTTACTATTATCACCCGTGCACCCACCATTATTATTTTACTAGCTCTGAACCGGGCTTGTATACGTTCCGTCGATGTAATAAGTCTGGTACCCTACAAATTCAGAACGTGCTTATTTCACGTAAATATGAATTTCTCAATCAAACTAAAAGACGGTTTAAGTCGACTAGGGTTCAATGATTTAACTTTGTACATGTAGTAATTTTTATTTTAAGAGTGATTTTTAAACAAAGAATAACAAAAATTAAAATTAATTTACATTTAACAATAAGTAAAATTAGTTACAGATTATGAAAAAATGAAGTGAAAAATAAAAAGGAAGTGTGAAGTTTTGATTTTGTGAAGTATAAAAAATAACACATACTGATTTATACTTGTTACTTCTTGCTTTGGCCGTATAGGTGATTTCAAACAATCAAAATTGACCCCTTTAAAGCAAGGAGCACCAAGTTATAAATGAAACTTGCATTTAGTCTAAAATGTTTGCAAAATTTAACAAAAAAATCCGGTAAACTATACTACGACCCTATGAACCCCATTCTTAAAAACAAAATTGCCATGACTTTCTGGCATCGAATCGGGCAAGTGTATTTTTTAAGTTTAAAAAAAAGATTATTTGGATTAAGGGGCGCGACAATACCCTAGCATGGTGAAGGGGTGGGGGGAAAGAACTCCCATTCTGGTCAGAACCACAGTCAGAAGCCATAACAAAACATGGTACATTACCCTTAAGTAGGGGGAGGAAAAGGCGAGTTCTCACGTCGCTGTCGTCATCGTCTTTGTCATCGTTCGTATTGTCATGGTCGTCGTCGTCAGGAAGGTCGTCAAGGGGATGGGGAGGTGTACCCAACGACTACTACCAACCCTCGCCTCTAGTTTCAGGGAGTTTGGGTTGCTATCTTGGGAGATATGGACTTAATCTCTTTCTCGCCTTTTCCGAAAAGCAGAGCCATGCTCTGGGCACAATTCTACCCCGGACCCAGACGGGGAGGGCAAGTGCCTAGTAATGTTCAAATTAAAGAAAAAAAAACGCCTCACATCGCAACAATAATAATTATATTATTAGTTGTAGGCACTGAAGAATGTCCTATCCCACGACGTTGTGTCAGGAGTGGCGACTAGGGATAGTGGCGCGGTAACGAGTTTGTAGGCAGTATAAGAATAAATTCACCAAAAATGGATGTTCGTACACCAACCAAATTTGGCAAGTGTTATCAGGTACCCAAATCCCCTTGATTTTGATAGTTTTTTTTTAAGTTCACATCATGTTTCATGACGGCTGGGTGACACTTCGAAATCACCCCAATTCTGCTTGCTGTATAAGGTGCCTGGGTGTGTAGCGCACCGCGGCTTGGCTGCGGCGCCCTAACGGTCACCTAGATAGGTAGTAGGCAGAAACGGAACGCACCATTCTCAATGTTCTTCTTCTTTGTTCTTTGTTTCGACTACTATTCTACAGACATCGTATATGAACTGATGCGGATTACTTGTTAAAAACAGAATAATACAACCTAAGGGGATCGATAGAGATGGCTGATCTGCCCATGCGTCGCAGAGTCCCTTATTCGGGAGGCCGCCAGTTCGGTTCTCTTAGACACATCTTGGACATTCTAAAATATTTGCATGCATTGCACCCTGGTCATGCAGGTTTCTGTCGGGAGATTAAAATTTTCAAAATATTTATAAAGGCTAACATGGTGAATTTATTTTGTTGAAATAATTGTGACAATATTATTTCGAGTTTCCCCGGAAGTCTATAGAGTTGCGACTTGTTCGGAACACTTTGAAGTTTGGAACAACAAGCATTGCCCACTTATCAACTCGGTCGAGTGGTTTTCGTTGTTAATCAAATCCAGACTAAAAAGCGATTGTCGTAGAAGCGAGAGAACTACAGATAAACCCAACGTAACGGGACAACCTAAAGAATCATTCAAATAACGTATGTGCGACAGAATGGAGCATCTCAACAGTACCAAGAGTGAAGCTTTAGCTTTATAAAAGGTATAGTTATTTTATTACTAATTTATTACAAGAGTTACACAAGGTGTCTACAGTACGTGATCGAATTTCTGTTTTGGTTTATTTGGATCAAGGGCGCGTCAACCGTTAGGTCATGATGCACCACTCAAACCTAGGGGATATGAGGAGGGGCCCATGCTGGTCGGAACCAGCCACGGGTAGGCCTAAGGGAGGAAAGGGGGTTCTCACGTCGCGGTCGTCATTGTCTTTATCATCGTTCGTGGTGTCTCGTCATCGAGGGGTCGTCAAGGGAAGGGGGCAAGGTCCCCGACACGATTGCCAGAGCTCGCCTCTAGTTTCGGGAGTAAATACTACCCTTATAGCTGATGTGTGCGAAATGGAGTTTTCTCTTGAATCGCCTTTTACGGTTAGCAGAGCCATGTTCTGGCCAATTCTCCCCGGGTCCCAGACGTCATAAGACATTTATTTTTTTTGAATGTGTTTTTTTCTATTTACCACCGGGCTACGAATGAAAGGGATTCGAGCAGGTATAGTGCCATTGTGTCTACAACTAAACCAATATTTAAAACCACGCTAAATTACAGTTTTTAAGTGATTATCGAGAACGCTGCAAAACAAACAAAATGATTTGTACAGTAATGTGGTTTTGTTAGAACTAATTATAATAAAATGCAAGAAAAAATATTTAAATAATAATAATAAAAAAATAAAAAAAAATTGTAATATAAGAATTTAAAACTTACTTATCATATGATTGCAATATTTTATCGTGCAGTTCTAAAAAAAAAAAACGCAATCAGTTTTTACGATATTTTGCAGTGTTCTGGTGATTTCACTTAAAAGCTGTTATTTCGCGTGGTTTTAAAGTTTTTTTAAATTATGTTATGATAATGATGTTAATTAAATAAATAGGACCGTTCAACGCGTTTGTACCGGTTTTAAACTGACTTGAATAAAAAAAAAATATTTAAATAGTGTAAATTATTTACCAGAAGTATAAAAAAAAATTTCTTGATGTCAGCCAACATGTTTTAAAACGTACCCAAAACACATTTTTTTTTAAATTTGGGTTTCTGGTCTCTTTTAGTTATAATTCAATTATTATTTATTTCCCCATTATTTTTTTACGTGAAAAATTTGAAATATCTGGAAGTGAAAGAATTTTTGAGCTGCTGATAAAACAACTAAACAAACTTATTTTGGCCCGTTCACACTTTGGAAATACCGCGAAGCAAAGGGGGGGGAAGTTGGGGTTGCTTGGCGACGCGCGAGGTCTGACAATTTGTTCCGTAAATTAGGAAAAAGCTAAAGTCCCGTCGCGTTAATGGATGAGCTTTTTGTAAGTTTTTTAGTTTGCGTGGGATCTATTTACTTATCAAGTGCCTTTTGACGCATTGTTGTTGATTTTTTTGTCAGTTTTCTATTGTTACTTGTAAATTGTTATTTAAACCTAAAAACTCATATTAAAACCTTTATTCTATGGATTCTGGCAAACTTTTTCAACTTTTTCTTTCAAAAGCAATACATCACCATTACCTTAATGTCCATGTGAAATATGAACGTTGTACCCCAACCCGTTTGGTCAGAATCGCCCCAAAAGTCACGAAAAATTACGCACTAAAAACAGAAAAAACGAAAAGTACGAGATTCCTGAGAAATATTTCTTCGATTGTAAACCCAAAAACGTGGCAATTCTAAGTTCAGAGGTTTTCGAAGGGCCCCTTTACTTTCATCAAGATCGCATATGCCGTTTGCCCGGTAGAGAGCGAACAAACAGACAGAAAACAAACAATAAAAAACCCGACTACATTTTTTGGGGGGTCGTGTGAAATTGAAGTCTTCGCTTCGCTCATCCAATTAGGTTATGAATACCCATGTACCATCATTAGCTAATGTTTTTACGCTTTTGAAGCATTTTTACGCATCCTTATTTTTGTAAAAGGGATCAGCAGCATTCTAGACGCTGGCCTCATTTTCAATAGCTTCAATAAGCTGTAAATCAAACCAGACTCCAGATAATCATCCATGTCTCTTTGAGTAAATCCACTGCAATTTGTCCAACTACCGTACCAGAAACTAGAAAGTATGATCCAAGGGGAGGAGCCAACTATTTCTATGCAAATTGCTGTTCGCTCGGCCAACTGACACCACAGCTGTCTGAAATTTTGAACAAATGTCACAAATATGGAATTATAGGGCTCTGCAGTAACGCATTTTTAAATAATTTATAAAAATTAAATAAGTTTTCACGAATTTTGATTTTGCTAAAAACTCTAAAATTGACCATATTCGTGATTTTTTTCTGAAGTCAAAATTTGGAAAATCTATGACCACATGGCTGTCTATGTATGCTTTATTGACAACTTTGGGAAAGTTTTTATATACGTCGGATGCATCTTGGCCGAGCGAATACTATTTGCTAAAAGCCAAAAGTGTCCCATTCCCTCTTAAAAACCAATTTTATTACGGGCGAAGGTCCCCGCGTTCCGCGGTTTTTCATGAAAGTCGGCCTCTGATTGGCTAGATGTATGCGGTACTGTTATTTATTTTGTTATTTTGTTTAATAAATAAATAATGCCGGGTCATAGGGCATGGAAAGCTATGTGTGGCCTTCTGTAGCAATAGATACCAATCATGAACTATAACAAAATGCAAAAAGAAACGTACGTTTAGGTCATAGATCAGTGCATGGTAACTGATAAGAAAGGAGCTGGGACCAATGATATTTAACATCCATGGTAGGCTAGATCCCTGGTCATTGTTCCATCCACTGGCGTGACAATTTGAAGCCGTCTTGAATAGGTCAGTTTGAATGTTAAAGTAATAGGAGCGATTTGTAGCCCAAATAAATTTTTCAAGATATCTGTCGGGTTGACAGGTGAGCATATTAGCCAGTAACACTAAATGATTACTAAATTCCAGTATGCAATGACTTCTTATTGTTTCTGTTTGTGCACTCCCATGCTGCACAGCTAAAACCGTATCAAACAATCCCGAAAAAATTTAATCGCATTTAAAACATAATGTAAAGCATAAATTGAAACGCCAATCGCCATCTTGAATAGGTCAGATTGACGCTTCAATTCATAGAGATACCATCAGTATGATATCTCTATGCTTCCATTTGCTACGCTCGCGCCTGTGCGGACGTATTGGGACTGACTGGGGATCTAGCCTTGATGTTCAATATCATTGGGTTGGACTGATAATGGCGGGAAATTTGAATGTGTTTGAGGTGGCGTGGCGACAAACCACAAAAAGGAACAATCACAGGAAGGGATCAGAACTGGCAAAGTTCCACACGTTATACTGTCAGTATAGTGTAGACATGTGCGGTGGTGTAAGAATACCATGGCCTTGAGAACGTCAGCTCTGTTCGCTTGCCGTGCGCGATGCACTCCAATCTACGCCGATATCTAGAAATAGACGATACAAGAGATCGAGCTAGAGTAGACCGAACAAGATTTACTGCTCTTTCCGTTCGATAGGAAAGTTCAAGCAAGTTCAGCATTATGTAGTCACGAATGTCACGTATTATTAAAAGAAAGTGCTTTTTTAATTTGCTAAACACCTTGATCTTATTTTGATCGGTAAGTATTAAATTATTTGTCAATATTGCAAGTCAATGTTACGTATAGCTGTCTGGATTTGTAATTTAAAGATCTTAGATGCGAGCCTTGTTTTCACAACGAGCAGAATAAGTATCTTAAACAGCTGCTACCCTAAAGTATATTATCTAGACTAGGAAGCTTAGCAAACGCTTTTTCAGGCGCGTTGTTGTATGAGCGTAATTTTTTTTAAACGAAAAAAGCGTACAATAGAGAATTTCAAGAGTAATAATTTTACGATAACGCTCAAATTTAGCACGAATATCTCAATTCATAAAATTAAGGTTATGTGAAAAAATCATTGGAATCGGATAAAGCATGTAGGTGTTATAAGTCGAAGAAATTTAAAAAATCGAAAAAAATCGTAAAATTGCGATTATCACGAGAAATAATTTTTTGATTGCGCTCAAATTTCACACGAATGTATAAATTTATAAAAATTAAGGCTCTGTGAAAAAATCATTACAATCGGATAAAGCATGTAGGTGTTATAAGCCGAAGAAAATTAAAAAATCGAAAAAAGTCTTACAATTACGATAACGAAAAAATAAGTTTTTGATAACGCTTAAATTTTACATAAATATATAAATTCATGAAATTAAGGTTCTGTAAAAAAATCATTACAATCGGACAAAGCATGTAGGTGTTGTAAGTCGAAGAAATTTTTAATAAAAAAATACGAAAAAAATCGTAAACTTGCGATTTTCATAAGAAATAATTTTCAGATTGTGCTCAAAAAACGTGGCAGTTCTAAGTTCAGAGATTTCGAAGGCCTCCATAAAATTTCATCGCAATCGGAGTATCGGTTTAGCCGAAATCGTGCAAACAAACAGACAAAAATACAAAAAAAAGGGAAAAAAAAGAAAAAAACATTCCGGATTTTTCCGGGAAATTTTGCTTTGCCCCGCTACGCTCATCCAATTATGTAAATGTAATTAAATTTGAGTTTTTAATTTCTGGATTGATTTCCGTGTGTTAACTTGATAATATTCGGATATAGTTATTGGAGTGGAGGTGAGTAAACAGACTAAGCAATAATTTCAATAATGTGCCCAGATTGCGCCTGACACATATTCAAACACGACATACTGCTCCTAAAAGATAATACCATTTTAGAGTAGGCCAGGTAAATGATGATTTGTAGGACTACACTGATCAAAATAAGAACAGGGATTACAATTGGATGAGCGTAATTGGTGCATTGAGCTGCATGCCATGTGTTATGCAGATTTTCTGTTGTGCTGTGAAAAAATTATTACTTAACCGAAGATTTTTTTAAACTAAATTAAATTAAATAAAAAATTAACTTAATATTTTTATTAATTTAAAAAAATAAAAAAATCGTAAAAATTGCGATTTCATAAGAAATAATTATTCGAATGCGCTCAAATTTTACACGGATATATTAATTCAGAAAATAAAGGTTCTGTAAAAAAATCATTACAATAGGATAAAGCATGTAGGTGTTATAAATCAAATAATTGTTTAAAAAAATAAAAAACCTGTAAAATTTCGATTTTCATTAGAATTAATTTTTCGATTGCGCTCAAATTTCACACGAATATCTTAATTCATAAAATTAAGGTTCTGTGAAAAAATCATAACAATAGGGTTAAGCATGTAGGTGTTTTAAATCGAAGAAATTTTTTAAAAATCGAAAAAAATCGTAAAATTGCGATTTTAATGAGAAATAATTTTCCGATTGTGCTCAAACACGTGGCAGTTCTAAGTTCAGAGATTTCGAAGACCTCCATAAAATTTCATCGCAATCGGAGTATCGGTTTATAAAAAAAAAAAAAAAGAAAAAAACATTCCGGATTTTTTTCTCCAGTGTAGTGAAATGGAATCTTCGCTTCGCTCGCTACGCTCATCCAATAAACCATCAGCCAGCGGTTTAGTTTCGGGCGTGGTCAGGGGTAGAGTAGGTGACCGCTCTGCCCTGAAACTCACGTATATACCGCTGGTTAGAGCAGATGGAGGGTTCGAGAGCTAGTGTAACGGCTTCGTTCTCCTCGACGTCTGCTCGGCAGTCCGGGTTAGTGCAGGAACCTATATTATGACTATCAAGGTTACACCGTCCTTTCGGATGGGACGTAAACTCGTTGGTACATATCGAAAGGAGTAGGCTACTTGCAGGAACCGGGTTTCCCCTCCTCCCTTTTATTCATCCACATCTATATCACCACTCATCGTCTCCAATAGCCTTAGTGCATTAATATGAGTCATGAGACGGTTAAACAATATCAAATCAATCAATAAACCATCGGCAATTAGGTTTAAAATAGGAAAACGCTAAAGTCCCGCCGCGTTGATGGATGAGCTTTTTAAAAATTTTAGTTTGCATGGACTATCTTTACTTTTGCAAGTTCTTTGTTTTGCTGCCTACGCATTGTAGCTGATTGTTGTCAAGTTTCTTTTGTTACTGTCAATTGGGATTATTTACCGTAAAAACTTATATTAAAGCTTATTTCTATAGATTCTGGCTAACTATTTAAACTTTTTCTTTTAAAGGGTACTACATCACCATAACCTTAATGTCCATGTATAATATGAACGTTGTAGCCCCACCAGTTTGGTCAGAATTGGCCCAAATGGCACGAAAATATCGCACAAAAAATCAAAAAACTTATATTAAAAGCTTTATTTCTATAGATTCTGGCTAACTTTTTCAACTTTTTCTTTCAAAAGGTACTACATCACCATAACCTTAATGTCCATGTATAATATGAACGTTGTAGCCCCACCCGTTTGGTCAGAATTGGCCCAAATGTCACGAAATAAACGCACCAAAAATCGAAACAAATCGTAAAAGTACGATATTCATGAGAAATATTTCTTCGATTGTACCCAAAAACAATACACCTCTAAGATCAGAGATTTCGAAGGTCCTGTCACATTTTCATCAAGATCTCGGATATGCCGTTTGCCCGGTAGAGAGTTAACAAACAGACAAAAAAAAAACAAAAAAACGAAAAAAAAAAAAAAAAAAAAAACACCCGAGCTAAATTTTTTGGGGGTCAGTGAAATTGAAGTCTTCGCTTCGCTCATCCAATGACAGTTGAAAACGAACAAAAACTCGAACTGTCCTTAAACCTGATGAAGATGGTTGATAAACCATGGAAATATTGTAGCCAAATCACTGTTTTATTTTGAGCAGTCATAGGCTACAAAATCATAATTGGATGAACCAAGCGAAGAATTCAATTTCATTCACCCCCAAAAAAAATTAACTCGGGTGATTTTTGTTAGTATTTTTGTCTGTTTGTTTGCGCTCAAAACGGGCAAACGGCATATGCGATCTTGATGAAATTTGAGGGGACCTTCGAAATCTCTGAACTTAGACTTGCCACGTTTTTGAGTATAATCGATTAAATATTTCTTATGATTATCGTAGGTACTTTACGATTTTTTTCGATTTTTAGTGCGATATTTTCGTGACATTTGGGCCGATTCTGACCAAACAGGTGGGGCTACAATGTTCATATTTCACATGGACATTAAGGTAATGGTGATGTATTGCTTTCTGAAAGAAAAAGTTGAAAAAGTTTGCCAGAATCCATAGAATAAAGGTTTTAATATGAGTTTTTTTTAAGGTTTTTCACAATTAACAAGTAACAATAGAAACTTGACAACAATCACCTACAATGCATTCAAAAGCACTTGCCAAAGGAAAAGTGGTCCTACGCAAACTAAAAAACTTACAAAAAAGCTCATCATCAACGCGGCGGGACTTTAGCGTTTCCTAGTCATTACGACATACTGTAGGCCTACTGTTTCTTGTAAGTGACCTCAAGTTCCGAGCTCCCAGTATATCTGTCACCCTTGGCTTATCAGTACGGCGTGTCACTGTCACCTGTTCGGTGCGGTCAGCGTAACAGGAAACCCTCAGTGATAACAATTAAACGAGCCGCTAGGTTTAGTTCCACCGATCACCCAAAGAATGCGCGCGAACCGTGAAATATTCATCAGTCGGTCACATTTATATATATTTATATAATTTGTGCTATTTTTATCTTCCCTAAAAATCTTCGCTAAATTAATGTAGGAGTTGTTCTGTATTTATCCCGAGCACCTAGAGAGTCTTTCAAAAAGTAGCGTGTACTTTAGCACTAGGTATGAATGAATATAGTATCTATAAGTTCTTGGCTTAGGAATGTGTGAACGGTGACTTCGGAGCCGTCCTAGCAACGAGGCACATAAGGTTGCAACGTAGTTGAATAATAAATTAGGCCTCTTCGCGAACGCTTTTTCCAGTCGCGTTGTTTGATGGATGAGCTTTTTTTAATATTTCTGTACAATGATTACTACGTTTTAGTATAAGTGGGATCTCATAACTTTTTAAAGTTCCATTACAAAAATATTTTTGTTAAATTAGGATAATTTTTATAAAGTAGTACCAACAATAGAATGTAAAATATCTCCAGGCCCAAAGACATGCTTTGCCAGCTTTCTACGCATTGTAAGTGATTGTTGTCAAGTTTATAGTTACTTGTTACCCACACCTGTAAAAGGCTTATATTAAAACCAAAGTGACCAAGCCAACCTGCAGGCCCTGACGCAATCGACGAGTGAACGATAACCAACCAAAGATCGATATTTTTAATAGGAAATATAGCAATCAGTGGTATGGACAGTGCGAACACCCGCGGATCAACGCCAGAATCAACAAGGCCGATTCGGAACAACTTTAAATGTATTATGTGCCTTGTCGCTAGGACGGCTTCAAAGTCACCGTTTATAAATCCCTAAGACTAGAACTTATGGACTTAAGTCCAAATCGGAAGTTAAATAACTTCTGACTTTAACGGGAATCGAACCCTGGACCTTCTGCATAGGAAGCAGGTAGGCTAACCACAAGACCAACGAGCCACACAATGGTCACCAATCAATGTCACCAAGATAAATCAATACATAAAATCAATAACAATGAATGTCAACGTCACCTACAGGAAGCGGCTATAATCGCGCTACTTCTGCCGCATGCAGTGAAAGTAGTGTCTATTTGAATCGTGGTGAGCTATGCTTGAACACAACGTGATGATACTAGTCGCCTCGTGTAAGCTGGTTAGGTCGGACCTACACGACGAGCATAGCTCCACTGAAATACAACGAGTTACAACTTTATATCATACACTCTGCCGTGTTAACTGGAGGACGTCGTGGGCAGGTAAAGAAAAATAAGAAAATTTGATTACTTAAAAGGGACAATTGATTCCAAAAAAGTATTTTTACAACATAGCATAATATAATGAGGACATATTTTAAAACATTATTTCTACTTAAATACGCGTAACTAGATAATTGTTTTTTGAGTGAAGGGCCCTTTTAACAATTGTTTGGGTAAAGGTATACATCCTGGAACTATGAGCCCCCCCCCCCCCCATATAACACTCAATATTATATGAATATTGTAACAATGTTATCTTCAGACATTTCAAATATTGCTACAATATCAAGTTACTTTTTAACAATATTGTGATAAAATCATTATGTCCGTCAATCCAACTAAAAAAATATGCTTCACACAATATCGCGATCAATATTGTGGGGATATTGTATTATATTGCTCCAAGCATCATGCAATATTCATTTTTCCATTTTTGGATATTCTATTTTGGTTCACACAATATCAAGTATTATATTCGAATCATGTTCACACACCTGCTCTGCTAAACCAGTGTGGTGGCCTGCCAGTTATACACACCAGTTACTTTTCACTTACATTAGTGAACTAAGCACATGTGGTGTTTACCGACACAAAGCTTAACTGGCTCTTATCACATAATGTGTGTTTGGAGCTTAGTTTTAGCAAGAATACATGGTATATAACAATACAATTTTGCTTGACACACAATGTAACGCGAAAAAACGATGTGCGGTTAGGTGAGTCCAGTTTATCTCGACGTGTGTTGCTAGATCTTTTCACCATTTTAAAAAAGCAATTTTGTAATCCAAGATTTGAGTTACACAATTCTCTCACTCATCTGAGTGGTATAAAATCCCTCTGCCGATTTTTCTTATCAAGCTAAGTCATGTTGAACACAACGGCCACAAGTACACGTCTTCCTCTCCCGACGACTGATCGTCGAATAACAACAGACAGGACAGGACAAGCTACCCCACGCCTTAAAAACCGTTGAGATTTCAAATTTTTAAAGAATAATATCCTATCGATATTGCTGGGATATTGTTTGAAAAAGCCGGTAATAAAACCGTTGGGATTTCAAATGTTTAAACAACAATATTCTATCGACATTGTAGAGATATTTGATGAAAACAAACGATATTGAAAGTACTGAACCTCCCGACGAATATCGTACAAAGGTGTATACAACATCAATATCCTGACATTATCACGAGCACTTTAAATGAATATACCTACAATATTGAGTGTTATGTGGGACGGGTCAGGGGCGCAAACCACCAGTTTTTTTTTTAATTTTTAACAATACAAATAGTGGTATTTTACTAGTTTTTTGCGTAGTTTCGTCGATAATTTATATTGTGAATATTGTCAGTTTTATTCTCTGTCTACAAAATCTTGTCAAAAAATTGTGCCCTCCCACCCCCGTAGTTACGCCACTGATCGTGAAAAAAGTCCAATTTCCAAGTTGAGGCGGTGCAACATTGAAAAATGTACGTTATTAAAAGTATTCAAGCACAGCTTGGATTTATCAACGAAAGATGTTTGAAAGAGGACACATTTGCCAGTAAGCACATAGCTATTCACTCGGCCAAGATGCATCCGACGTATATGAAACTTTGCAAAGTTGTCAATGAAGCATACATGGACGGCCCTGCGGTCATAGATTATCATAATTTTGTCTTAATCAGCCAGAAAAAAATCACGAATAAAGTCAATTTTGTTTTTAACTAAAAAAATGTGTGAAAACTTTTTTTTTATAAATTATTGTAAAACAAAATTTGGAAATGAATTACTGCAGAGCCCTATATTTCCACATTCGTGACATATGTTCAAAATTTCAGACACCTGTGGTGTCAGTTGGCCGAATGAACAGCAATTTGCCTAAAACGCGTGCCCTATACTCTCAAACTGATTTACAAAGGACAACTGAGATTAGTTTTTTTTTAAATATTGCTTTACGTCTCATATTTATGCAACTTGGCTAATCGAGACGAAGGGGGTGGGGGGACAAGGGGTGGACAGGCCTGTGCTGGTCAGAACCAGCCACAAGCGTATGGGGAGGGCAGGGGTTCCCCCACGTCGTGGTCGTCTCCGTCTGTCATCATCCGTCCGTGTTGTCATTGTCGTCGTCGTCGTCGTCGGGGAGGTAGTCAAAGGGAAGGGGAAAGTTCTCCGACGACGACCCAGAGCTCGCCATTAGTTTCAGGGAGAAAAACTCCCCTAATCACGGGTTAAACCACGAGAAGGTTGCGAGTTGGAATTTGATGGCCCAACTGCGATTAGTAGGCCCATGTGGCATGAATTACGGAACGGACTGTATACCTGTTAGTACTATTACTAGGCCTATATGCTTTTGCTCGTTTTTTTTTTTTTACTGTATTTTATTTTAATAATGTTTGACGATATCCATATTTATGTACTTTATACTTGTCAACGGAAGTAAATAAATACAATACAATACGATACAATACAACACAACAGTTCCAACTGAGCCCATATAACATAAACGCGCCATTGCATAGCTTGGCAGCCAAGCAAGCTTCAAAGTGGGAGTATCCGAGCATGAGTGCTAGGCAAGCTTCCCTTAAATTTTTGTTTTGTGGCTGACATAATCATGTGGCGTAACTAAGAGGGAGCGAGTAAATTTGGTCAGAGGGGGGCGAGGGGGGCACAATGTATTTTTACGTGAGTTATTTATTGTGATAATATTGTTTTTTTTTTTCTTATTTGGCTATTTTTTCATAAATATTAATATAAGGTTTTTGTATTTTAAAAAAATCGTAAAAGTACTCCCAATCACACTCTCAATCGAAATTTTCCGGGCTGTACACCCTGAACCCGCATTACTCCCCCAGACCCCCCCCCCTATTGTTCCCAATCGTGTACTTTACCCAGGAAAAGAGCCTGTAGGGGTAAGAATAAATAAATTTTGGATGACACACTAACCGTATATCCGCATACCCCTTTCACTAGTTGGGCTAACCATTGATCTTCTGGAGGCTGCCAAAATGCCCCCCCCCCTTAAAAACAAGGGCTATTTACGCCACTGGACATAATTATGTTTTGTTGTACACCCTCTTTTTATTAACAGTAACATTTTTATACCTATTTAAACAACAGTACCAATCTATATTCACTTGGTTATTGAAAATGTAATACGTACATAGGCCTACTTTTATAGAAAATTATTGTTTTTTTTCATCGCCCGAGTTCGAAACCTGTCGTGACCGACAATCCTTACTGAAGTTTTCTTCCGAAGATTTCCTTAGTCGTTAATGCAAATGCAAGGGTTTGATTAATCTTAAAAAGCCCTCGGACATCCCATCACAATAATTTAATTGTCTTATCCACAACATAACTAGTTCATCTGAACAGGGGCATACATTGCACCAAGTAACACGTTTAATTCCCACGGTTAAAATTTAAATTTCTGTGTGTATGTGCGTGTATGTGTCTGATGTGCGTTGTTGGCAACATGGCACTCTGTCAAGTGGTTTACATTGCGATTTGAATTCCAACATAGTGTCGGTCCAGTTAAATGGTGGAATTGAGTCGTTAAAACATTGACTACCACACGCAATACGAACAATTTCAGAAGGTCATTTTTATACCGCTCACCAGCTAGCATGACTGGAGCTTTTGTTACGTTACAGAATGCATCATGTTTCATCATAACCGATAGTCTGCTGTCACGTCAAGATGCATTGGACGACTTTTGGATTGCAAGTTTTTTTAAATTTATTTATTACTTTAATATTGCAAAAACTTTATTATTTACAATGTACACATCATCGAGTTCACAGAAATTGAACTTAAGGGAAAAAGAGAAAACACATAAAATCAAAACAAACAAAAATTTGAGAACATGAGGAAGAATAGTCTATTTCGAGTGATATTTTAAGGGGCTATTACATCCAAAAATTATTTTTTACCACATAATCTATTGCATAATGCTACACTAAAATGACCGCTTAAAAAATTGTATATATTGCCACTGTGATTTTACACGAATTTTTGTAAGTTTTTGATCCTGAAATTGACGATAACTTTAATCGGCTTTACCATGCTTATTTTTTGTTCCACTTAGATATAGACTAGAGAGCAAAGAACCAATATTAAATGACCCTTTAAAACATCGTGTCTTGAAACTGTGCACAAATATACACTCAAACACGCAAAAATATGCATTACAAAATTACACCCTTTCTTGGTAATAAGCATATTTTGACGCCACTTGGCTAAATTTCAAAACAAAATATAGCGGATTTACAGAAAGAGCTGTCGAGTACGTAAGTAATGGTCATTTTTTTTTTATCGAAATCTTCCAAGGTCACGGGGCATAAAGATCGTCCCCGTGTTATTTCTTGGTGACTTCCCGGAGTGCCAAAGAATTTAATGCCAAAACCTTTTTTTAGCATTTAATGCCAAAGAATTTAATGCCAAAGCATTTAATGCCAAAAATTATACCTGGCCAAAAAGTCCATGTTACACACGGTAACGTGCAAGGAGCGACCATCACTAAGGGGCGGGGCTCATTCATTATCATATCATCTATTTAGCCCCTGTTTCACCCAAGCAGGCACGGCGCGAGGACAGAGGTTTGCTGTTGTTTGTTTAAAGTTGCGTTGCAACGAATTGCATGTCAATTAGGTATATAAAATAGACTTTCTTACAACTACATTCCAATCAAATTACAACACAAACCTGGGTATAGATAGACCGTTTCAATAAATCATCGCACATTTTAAAGTACTTTTGACAGTCCGTGTATGCAGTGGCGTACATAGGAGTTCGCAAATTATGTGGCTTGGTGTGTAAGTAGCAGTGGCGTAGCCACGGGGTGGGGTGGGGGGCGCGTGGGTTCAACTTCTATTTTTAGTTGTCTTTAATTTTCATTGGCTTACATTGACTTCTATTTTTAGTTGTCTTTAATTTTCATTGGCTTACATTGACACTAGCATGCCGTTTCATTTAGTCTGGAATGTAACAGCTGTTGAACAAGGGTCTGTGACCACAAATGTTTGTTCAATGATTATACTAGGAAAACGCCAAAGTCGTTATTTTTTATTTCAACATAATTTTACAAAATATTTTGGCACTCTTGTCGTTTAGCGGGTCAAACTTTTCAACACTGTTTTTTTTTTAATAAAATCAATGAAAAACAACTATAAATTAAAAATAAAGTACTTTCGTTAGGTTAGCCGAACTTTCCGCTGGCTACAGTGCGCCGCGCTAGTTCTAGGATATAATCGATAATAGCGCACCCGAAATCCTTTCCGTTAAAAACGAGGTTGGACCCGCTAAGCGACAAGAGTACCAATATTTTTTAAAATAAAAATCGATGAAAAATTATTTCAAATTATATCAAACATGACAAATTTAGACTAACTTTGAAAATTTAGGGATTAATTAACTATAATTGATAGTTAAATACTAAGAACTCAGCGTGTTGCCAGTTTCCCCCCCCCCCCCCCCCAAGTTTTGGAGGTATCACATTTTGCACTAAAGTTGTGTTTGAGAAGACAACTTGATCGTACTCTGTATGTATTTTATTATACGAATTACGGGAATAAACTGAAGAAATTTCATTAAAATTAGGGGCACCTTTAGTTGTTGGTCAACACGTACATCCTTCAACGCGCCTTTGAGTATAGCGTTCCCGGTGTTTTGTGTCCCAAACACAGGATATAATATACGAAGTCCCCACCCCACTGAGATATTGCAGCTTGTGTGAAAGCAGGAACTAGCTCAGTGTAGTTATCCTCCCGGAGCATATACGATATGGTAGTGTAACATGGACTTTTTAGCCAGGTATAATTTTTGGCATTAAATTCTTTGGCATTAAATGCTTTGGCATTAAATGCTAAAAAAAGGTTTTGGCATTAAATTCTTTGGCATTCGAGGCTGTAACCTTATTTCTTATGGGAGATTTTTGCCGATGGGACCTATAGCTAGAGAATTACCAAGCTGGACCATTTTTTTCGGGTCATGGTGCAGTTTTAATAAATTGTCTGCTACTCTCTTCATTCATAACTAGTTAAAAGAGTCTAAATGAAAGATATTTTATGATTTTCGCGGGTGAATACCATTAAATTGAATAACAATGTTCCCCTCAACCACATGTTGCATATGCCACACATAGAATCTATAATAAACCACGGCTGAAGGTTTTCCCAGTCGTTAATGCGAATGCAAGGGATTGAGTCCTCTAACACAGCCCTTCACAATTGTCCTGATTCCAATTATATACCTAAATCTATCTCAGTGTTGGCTCGGGCGTAAAGCGCGCGACTCTGATTCGGAAGGTCCGGGGTTCGAATCCCGTCGAGACCGGCAATTCTGATTGTAGGTTTTCCCCAGCAAGGGATTGACTCCTCTTAAACAGCCCTAGGACATCCATCCCTTCACAATGGTCCTGTTCGCAACATACCTAGTTTGAAGGGGCATGAATTACACCCATGGGCAGGCTACCCACAAAAATTACTTAATTATTATTAATATACCTAAATCAATAGTTCAAATTCTATTTTGGCCAAGCTTTTCAAGGATGTATACGGGGCAGTGTTAGTTTATGCAAATGTGCAAGGTACATGAGCTTTGCCCTTCTTATAGATCACAATTCTTTGAAGTCTTTCTTTCGAACCGGAACATATCAATAAAATTACCGATAAGGACGTACATGTGTGTGTAGAAAACAGCTGCGTATACAAGGTAAGAAGAGTGATTGCATTCTGAGAAAACGAATACGATTGTAGGGGAGAACTACTGCATAGTCTTGAGATAGAGATAGGGCATGTTACTTCACTCCATCCCATAGACGCTTTAGATTGACCTCCATTTGAATCAATTCGATTCGGGAGGTCTCGGGTTCGAATCCAGTCGAGAACGGCAATCCTGACTGAAGGTTTTCTCCCGAATGCGAATGCAAAGGATTAAGTTCTTTTAAACAGCCCTTGGACATCCTTTCACACAGGCGCGTCGGATGTTTTTTTTTCCAGGGGGGGGGGGGGGGGGGGGGGGGGGGGGAACTTCCCAGAAAAAGTACATGCTTCCATACATAGTTACATAATATGCAACAAATGTCCTTGAGTCAGTGGCGTACGGTAAAATATATTTTTTTTTGAGGGGGGGGGGGGCTTTGATGAACGACTCAATGGGGACGGTCCCCTACAATAGCGCCGCAGGCAATTTTGTTTAAAATACGCATTTTTGAAGTGGTTTTCACGTGTTTTTTTAACAAGAACAAGAAAAGATAGCAGAAGAATTTAATTTTTTGCCTAAACCTAGATGACTTGTAGAATGTAATATTTATGCTTGTTGGTTTATGCTTTTATGGTTATTTCGTCATTTTTCTAGGGGGGGGGGGGGCGAGAAGATACTTTCGCCCCCGGCCCCCCTCTGTAAGCTCAGAGGGGGGTAAGCTACACCCTGCCCCACCCCCCGGCTCCGACGCCGCTGCTTTCACATTTGTCCTATTCACAACATACCAAGTTCACCTGAAGAGGGGCATACATTACACCCTAAACAGGTTTAATCCCAACGGTAAAATTTTGAATTTCAGATAGGAGAGTTGAACGTGCACAGTAGGCCTATATTCCCGTTCCGTCCTGGTGTTTGTTCGTATGATCGGCATACAAGCAAATCAGAATCTCCACGTAAACATTATGCTAAATTACGATTATAATCTCTATAAAGGCCTATAATATAGAGTAGCGCCGGAAGTGCATTTTGATACGGGGGGGGGGGATTAATAAAATATTTCTATAACTTCCCATTAAACAATCGTTTCGGGAAAAGTATGTTTCACTTGCCACAATGGGGGGTCTGGGGCAGTGGGGCTCATAGCACCAGATTATTTTTATTTTTAACATTGCAATTGGTGGCATTTCACTAGATTTTAGCGTGCTGCTTTCGTCGATAATTTATAAAATTGAGAGAGCAGCAGAGGGGGCAAATGCCTCCCCCCCCCCCCCCTCCGTAAGAGTGTGTGAACTAAGCATTACCATTAGCTTACTGACCTCACGGATTTGCTAACCTAGCTTGCATGCGTAACTCGGCGACAATAAAAACGGAAGTCAGTCATACTGAATGTAATTACTACGTCCAACCTAAAACGATAATCTTTATTATAGTATTGTAGGCTACCTCCTAACAAGCGTGAAATTGAATGTGTAACGTAGTCGAGGTAGGTACGTATATTCCAAGGTTAATGGGCCATATGTTATCATCAGTGATAATACTGTACTTTTGTTGTTTTCGCGTGGTTATGTCGATAATTGGATGAGCGAAGCGAAGACTTCAATTTCACTGACCCCCCAAAAAATTTAGCTCGGGTGTTTTTTGTTTGTTTTTCTGTCTGTTTGTTCGCGCTCTACCGGGCAAATGGCATATGCGATCTTGATGAAAATTGGAGGGGACCTTCGAAATCTCTGAACTTAAACTTGACACGTTTTTGGGTACAATCGAAGAAATATTTCTCATAAATATCGTACTTTTACGATTTTTTTCGATTTTGAATGCGATATTTTCGTGATATTTGGGCTGATTCTGACCAAACGGATGGGGCTACAACGTTCATATTTCACATGGACATTAAGGTTATGGTGATGTATTGCTTTTTGAAAGAAAAAGTTGAAAAAATAGCCAGAATTCATAGAAATAAAGGTTTTAATATAAGCATTTCAACCAAAAAAGCTCATCCATCAACGCGACTAAAAAAAGCGTTCGCGAAGCGGCCTAGGTCATAAAATTGTGAAGATTATCAGTTTAAGGAATCAAATTGTGCCGCTCCTCGCCCCCCCCTCTGACCAAATTCTGGGGGCTGTCACCCCCCGTAGCTACGCCACTGCCCCCCAAATTTAAAGAAAGGAAATCACTTGAATCGCGTTGTTGGATTTCTATTCATGATTCAAAATTTAAATAGGGGGAGAAAAACGAAAGATTCATCAAAGAAAATCCCGTTTAAAAAAATATGTTATCATGCTTAATCTTGAAATCACGCAAATGTAAAACATTAAAAGTACCATCCTTCTTAATCCTGTCAAATAAGAATTTTTGACGGAAAAAATTGCGATGTCGCTGAATTTTTGCAGAGACCTTCCTTAAATGATACTTATGAACATACTAAAACTCCCCTCCAATCGGGCTGGAGCTTTGGCCGCCATATTGGAAAATGGCGGCCAAAAAGTGTTGATTATCGAATATCTCCATATTGGTTGGAGATAGACAAAATGTTTCAATGGCAAAAATATTCCCCATTCAATTCCCTACAAAAAGTTATCTACTATAGTTTTGGTAGGGGCAAAGGTTACGTCACAAAATCGTGGTTTATATGTTGCTCATTGGAGTACCAGCTAATTTCCTAATTTTCACGCCCAGCATCAAACAATGCCCGGTAAATCCGTGAGAAATCGATTAAAATACAAAAGGACTTTTGTACGGGGTTCATGAAAGCTTCCATTAGTATTTAAAAAATCAGGTCTGCAAAATCGGATTTTGCATTTACCCGGAATTTGGGTTTTTCCATTGTTGGCATTTCCTCAAAAAAGCCGTATTTGACTGTCCATTATTAAGCACTAAATAGCATTGGAGGAAAAATTCTTTCTACGCACATTGAAATGACTTAAATAATGATCCAATTACAACTAAAGTTTAAATCCAATATGGCTGCTAATTCCTAATATCCACAACATCAAAGTGAATTATGTAACGAAAAGAGTGTAAAAATAGCACGAAAACAGTATTCATATTGTGAATATTAGGAATTAGCAGCCATATTGGATTTAAACTTTAGTTGTAATTGGATCATTATTTAAGTCATTTCAATGTGCGTAGAAAGAATTTTTCCTCCAATGCTATTTAGTGCTTAATAATGGACAGTCAAATATGGTATATTTTAGGAAATGCCAACAATGGAAAAACCCAAATTCCGGGTAAATGCAAAATCCTATTTTGCAGACCTGATTTTTTAAAATACTAATGGAAGCTTTCATGAACCCCGTACAAAAGTCCTTTTGAGTTTCAATCGATTTCTCACGGATTTACCGGGCATTGTTTGATGCTGGGCGTGAAAATTAGGAAATTAGCTGGTACTCCAATGAGCAACATATAAACCACGATTTTGTGACGTAACCTTTGCCCCTACCAAAACTATAGAAGATACCTTTTTGTAGGGAATTGAATGGGGAATATTTTTGCTATTGAAACATTTTGTCTATCTCCAACCAATATGGAGATATTCGATAATCAACACTTTTTGGCCGCCATTTTCCAATATGGCGGCCGAAGCTCCAGTCCGATTGTAGGGGAGTTTTAGTATGTTCAAATTCAGCGACATCGCAATTTTTTCCTCTAAACGTCAATATCAGATCTTATTTGACAGGATTATCTAGCCAAGCAAAGATATTCATTAATAGGCAATGATAAATCTAAAAAATAACAGTGTACTTTTTGACCACTGTTATCCGTAAGAAATTAAACTTTAAAAGAGTGGTTAATTATAAATTTTGGGGTGAAAATTAAGAAAGAATTAATGTGAAATACCATTTTTTGTTTACAAATTGACAACCTCATTCAGTGCAGGTTCTGGTTGCAGGTTTTCATTTTTTATAAACCAATTACTTTATTGTCATGAAACAAAACACATTAACATTAATTACTGTGGCATAAACAATATCAATTAAACCAAAGAAAAACAAAAACAGAAACAACCATTGTGAATAAATAAATAATCGGTCTATATGCTGTCTATGGTGTATATCTCTTGGTACTAATCTGAAAACCCAACGTCATGTCGCATAACATGTTTTGCAATATCAACAATTATCACCAGCCACCACTAACAAAATTTTATTAAGAAAAACCTCTTTAAAATACTCCAATCACATTCTAAGAACCAAAAAAAGAATCAGGGCTGTGATCCCCGGAACCCATTAGTTGGGGGGCTTCTCCCCCAGACCCCCCATTGTACACAATGTTGTACTTTACCCAGAAAAGAGCATACCCATACATAATTTTGGATAACACCACTGTATAAAATAGCAAAAACTTATCAGAAAATAATTCAAACAAACCTATACATTAACCGCTCAGTTTCCAATAATCACACGATACTAAATACTATTTCTAGGAATAACTCATCCATAGAATGCTCATTTATAAATATTAAAATCCATACTTGGAAAAGAACGAGTTCAATTTTCCTCAAACTTTTTAAGTTACTTGATCCCTTTTAGTGTTGAGGAACTTTTAAGTGATCAAGTTCATATTTACAAGCAACTTCTTTTGGAAAGTTCTTAAAAACGTTCCAGTTACAATTAAGCAGTCAATTTTGTAATTAGCAGCACTTTTCAGTATTCGTTAGCAAGTATTCGTTAGCAAACAACCTTGCGGTTACATATCATTTATTATTTTCATATCACTAGGAAAACGCTAAAGTCCCGCCGCGTTGATGGATGAGCTTTTTTTTTAAGTTTTTGGTTTGCGTGGGATATCTTTACTTTTGCAAGTGCTTTGCTTTGCTGTCTATGCATTGTTGGTGATTGTTGTCAAGATTCTATTGTTACCTTGTCAATTGTTATTATTTACCGTAAAAAACTTATATTACAAGCTTTATTTCTATGGATTCTGGCTAACTTTTTCTTTCAAAAGGTACTATACATCACCATAACCTTAATGTCCATGTATAATATGAACGTTGTAGCCCCACCCGTTTGGTAAGAATCGGCCCAAATGACACGAAAATATCGTACCAAAAACCGAAAAAAAATCGCAAAAGTACGATATTCATAAGAAATATTTTTTCGATTGTACCCAAAAACAATACACCAAGTTCAGAGATTTCGAAGGTCCCCTTCAATTTTCATCAAGATCGCATATGCCGTTTGCCCGGTAGAGAGCAAACAAACAGACAAAAAAAAACAAACAAAAAAAAAAACACCCGAGCTAAATTTTTTGGGGGTCAGTGAAATTGAAGTCTTCGCTTTGCTCATCCAATGACTATCATCATGATTCCTGACCCTACTGCTCACCGTGCTCTTTGACAGCCGTGCGCATGCTTGCAAGTTGCACGTCAGTCACTCTACAGTCGCATTAAACAAACTTTAAAATAAACGGGAACTTTTTAAAGGAATTTTAGTTATTTTCTATGGGGAACTTGAACTTGGTAAGTGTGTAAAAAAGAACTTGAACTTTAAAAAAGCTACTGTTTTAATTGATGAACTGAATCTTTTAAAAGTTCCTTTTCAAAAGTTCCCAAAGTATGATAAAATCACAGACCTTCACAGTCATCTGAATTATTGCGCAAGTAAGTAGTATTTATTACTCTGAACTCCATCAATGCCAGTCTATAGTATCATTATTCATACTTTTTATAATCAGGAGGCTTCTGCTAGTCTGTCTCAAGGAGAAGACACTCACTTATGCACACACATCTTCTCTGCTCTGTAAGTTATGTAATTATCAGCAGATTGTAGATTATCAGCTATTCCAAGTTGAGATCACCCAAGTATACTTGCAACACCAGTGGTGCATCGAATAAATTGTGAGGTCAGAATACTAGCCACTTTTTTTCATTATGTTAAGTCTCAAAGTCCCTTACCAGCTTATATATGCATATGTTTGTTTATATTTCAACTAGGAAGCTTCGCAAACGCTTTTCAGGCGCGTTGTTGGATGAGCGTATTTTTTTAAAAACAAGAAAAGCGTAAAATAGCAATTTTCATGAAAAATAATTTTACATGAATATAATAATTCATAAAATTAAGGTTCTGTTAAAAAATCATTACAATCGGATAAAGCATGTAGGTGTTAAAAGTCGAAGAAATGTTAAAAATAAAAATAAAATCGTAAAATTGCGATTTTCATAAAAAATGATTTTTCATTGCGCTAAAAATCGTGGCAGTTCTAAGTTCAGAGATTTCGAAGGCCTCCAGAAAATTTCATCGCAATTGGGGTATCGGTTTAGCCGGAATCGTGTTAACAAACACACAAAAATACAGGGAAAAAAACAAAAAGAATCCGGATTTTTTTCTTTAGTGTAGTAGAATGGAATCTTCGCTTCGCTCGCTACGCTAATCCAAAAAAGAAGTTAAGGCCTACAAATATTTTTTCATAAACTAGGAAAACGCTTAAGTCCCGCCGCGTTGATGGATGAGCTTTTTAAAGTTTTTAGTTTGCGTGGGATATCTTTACTTTTGCAAGTGCTTTGTTTTGCTGCCTATGCATTGTAGGTGATTGTTGTCAAGTTTCTATTGTTTCTTGTTAATTGGTATTATTTACCGTAAAAAACTTATATTAAAAGATTTATTTCTATGAATTCTGGCTAGCTTTTTCATTTTTTTCTTTCAAAAGGTACTACATCATCATAACCTTAATGTCCATGTATAATATGAACGTTGTAGCCCCACCCGTTTGGTCAGAATTGGCCCAAATGGCACGAAAATATCGTACAAAATATCAAAAAACTTATATTAAAAGCTTTATTTCTATATATTCTGGCTAAATTTTTCTTTCAGAAAGCAATACATCACCATTACCTTAATGTCCATGTAAAATATGAACGTTGTAGCCCCACCCGTTTGGTCAGAATCGGCCCAAATGTCACAAAAATATCGCACTAAAAATCGAAAAAAATCGTAAAAGTACGATATTCATGAGAAATATTTCTTCGATTGTACCCAAAAACGTAGCAAGTCTAAGTTCAGAGATTTCGAAGGTCCCCTCAAATTTTCATCAAGATAGGATATGCCGTTTGCCCGGTAGAGAGCGAACAGACGGAAAAAAAAACAAAAAAAAAACACCCGAGCTAAATTTTTTGGGGGGTCGGTGAAATTGAAGTCTTCGCTTCGCTCATCCAATCAACAAGAAAATTTAGTTGGTAGACTGATATTCAGGTTCGGTCTATATTCGAGACTATACGGTTATTAATTTCTTCTAATGCGGATTTTGCAAATGTCACAATAAATTATATTTGGAATAGAGATAACAGCATGTCCTTGTTTTTGTTTTCTATTTCAAGACCATGTTTTGTTATTTCTCCCCCCCCCCCCCCTCCCCACCACCAAATATTCGAAGATTTCATAAAAGTAAGGGCCAAATTATTTTGTCTCCTCAATATAATTGCTTTTTATGATTTTTGTCTTCCGCTGGTACAAAAACTATGTTTGAACCGTGCAAGATATTAATGAGAAAAATGTGTCAGTTTGTAGACAAGAGTAGATGAGTTACAAATAGAAAATTAAATCAGACCGCCAACCCGAAAATTAGGAGCCAGAGTATGTCAGGGGTATACGATATTGAATTCACTATAATCGTCTATATTGGGTGTAGGCCCTACCACTCAACTCAAAACAAATTAAAAAATTGATAAACTACGGTATGTTCGTCAAATGCCATCCTTCCTTGCATATTTCACAACGTACATATTAATTTAAACTATAACTTTGCCGACATCCTGTGATTAACAATGCCAATTAAATTATGTCTTGTATCTGCCCACACACGAGCACTGTGCTTATGTGGGCTTCTCTCGATGATGCTGTTTCCTTTTTCTTTTTTCTTTAATACTCTTACTATTAATGATGCATCCAGTGTTGGGGAAAGAACTTTTAAAAAGAACGCGTTCTCGTGAACGCGTTCTTTTTTGTGAACTTTCCAGTGAACTTACTCTTTTTTAAATGAATGAACTTGAACTTTTAAAAGTTCTTTCTGATAACGAACTTTTCAGTTTTAGAAAGTTCATTTGAAAGTTCTTTCCGTGCGTCGAGCAGCAGTCGACTCGCCGCCGTCGACGCTTTAAAACAATAACAAATCGTTGTTCCATCGTAGGCCTAGGTATCTGCCATAATTTTACAAGCTGATCGACGAGAATGTAGTACAAATCATCAACACGATCAAAGACAGCTCAACACTTTCGTAAGACTCAAACTCGCGAGTAGTTTGGTACTCGAACACCTCTAATGTTTTTCCTCATGTTTTTCTTCATTTTCCGCAAGCCTTTAATAATATAGTGATTTTTTTACAAAAGAACTTTTAAAAGAACTTAGTTCATATTTTAGACGAACTTGAACTTTTCAAAATTTTAGGTTATAAAAGAACTTGAACTTTTTAAAAGTTCATTATTTGAGCTGTGAACTGAACTTCTAAAAAGTTCATTTTAAAAAAGAACTGACCTAACACTGTGCATAACTTAAATTTATATTCTACTTCGTAATATTTATATTATTTTTCTCAATTATTGTCTGTTTATTTAACACTCATTGTTGTTAACTCAAGTAAATACCAAGCATTATATTTTATTTGAGAATAAACATTTTCTGTATCTGTTTTGTTAAACTAATATTTGAAAATAATGAAATTAGTCAAGATAGATTCACCTTAACACAGTTCTTCAATAGTTCCAGATGCAGCTGCTTCCGTGTCAGCCTTCACAGCAGGTTCTCAAGCAAGTGTTACTGCTTCTCTTCGCCTCGTCTTGCCTCGGGATTCTCATGCAGTTCCTCACCTCAAGAACGGAGATGACCGCGGAGACCAGGTTCCTCTCAAGCTACATGATGCGGATAAACAAAGGACAAGCTCCGATAGGAAGCTCCGTGTGTCATCTGCCAGATTTCGACCCGTACGACCAAACAATTTTGAGATTTATTAAAAATTTCACCTTGAGGTGTTCAAACGAGCCATACTTGACAATAATGGACGAAAGAGGATTTATTTACTTAAACCAATCGGGATTTGAAGCAGCCAATAAAAGTATTGATTTAGTGCATTGTTATTATTATAGCGTTGAAGGGATCGAGGGCAATGAGAATTTATTGAAGTATGGCCAAAAGAGGAAGGTAACAGTTGAGCCAAGTAGAACGGGAGCAGAGTTTGTGGCCGTTGTTTGCAACGAGTCTAACGTAACACTATATCAGAAGGTTCACTTCTACGTTCCAACGCCGAGTAAGAAACTTGAACGAAGAAATATAAAGGTACGAGAAGCGGGAAGACCTAGTGTTCTACTGATGCATATTGACTCGATGTCACGATTGAGCGTCATGCGGAATCTCCCAAAGTCTTACGAGTACCTCACGAAGCGTCTCGGATCTGTCGTGATGAGGGGTATGACCAAGGTCGGCGTAAACACCCACCCCAACATGCTGGCTCTTCTCACCGGCTACAAGGTCACCCCAGGAGGCGGAACACCGTACCGCACGACTACAGACGGCTACTTTGACGATCTACCGCTGGTGTGGAGAAACTTCTCACGTGCGGGCTACGTCACCATGTGGTTAGACGAAATGGCACGCGAGGGACTATTCTACTTCGCTAAAGGAAATGGCTTTCGACGTAGGCCAACCGATTACTTCCCTAGACCCATAATGCAACAAATGGAAGCTCTCGGCTTGAAAAGTGTCTTAGGTAATACTGTATTATGTTTTGGAAACACGCCAACGTATTATTTTATTTTGGATTATATAGAAAAATTCATCGAATCGATGAAAAACACAATCTACTTTGCTTTTACATCGATTATTAGAATAAGTCACGACAATCTCAACACGGCTCAAGCGATGGATTTTCATTTGCACGAACTCCTAGAAAGGTCCTATGAAAGCGGTGACCTGAATAATACTGTTTTGATTATCTTTGGAGATCACGGTCTACGTTTTGGAGAATCGCGACAAACTTTAATCGGTGCCGTCGAGGATCAAATGCCGTTCATGTCGATATACCTTCCACAGCGGATGCGCGATGAAAAGCCCCATCTTCAGACAAGTTTGGAATTGAACTCTGGGCGACTCTTGAGCTGGTTCGATATGCACGAGATGTTGTTGGATCTGGCTACGGACGATCTAGGGGTTGTTAGTCGACGAGGTCGGAGTGCGGTGGGGTCGTCTCCGTTGCGGCCGCTACCGGAGAAGCGTTCTTGTGAGGACGCCGGTATACCGACCAATTACTGCGTGTGCATGACCCCCGTCGACGTCGACATCACCGACGATGTCGTAGTGGAGGCCGCGAGGCAGGTCGTGGACCACGTCAACACCCTATTAAGGAGGGTGCCCGATCGGCCTTGCGCGGAGCTGAGCCTAGAGAGGATAGAGAGCGCTCAAGTCATCACGCATGCAAAGCATGTGACGGTCGCTTCGGGTCTCATCGAGTTGCTCAGAGTCTCCGTTCGGACTCAGCCCAGCGACGCGGTGTTTCAAGCTGTCTACGAACGTCACGCCGCTAACCAGCTAGGCCAGGTTTACGGTGACGTCGAGAGACTCAACAGGTATGGGAATCAGTCCTGGTGCGTCACTTCATATTCAGATCCGAGGATTAAGATGTATTGTTTATGTAATCAGGACACTAGATAACGTTTGACTTGAGTACCATTAAATTAATGGTTTCATTGAAGCAATTTAATTTCGTGACCATAAAGAATTGGTCCTCATTTTCGATTAGTATAATATGCCTTACAGACATTGTTCTAAACAAAAATATAGGCTAGTATGACTCACCACCCTACATTTAATAATGATGGTGAAATCATTTTGGGGCCTTGATTTCATGAACCAGTTCACTGTTATCGAGAGACAACACACTGTAATAAACTGTACCATAGTACAATATCCTTGAGATGTCCTTACAGCAGGCTAACAGTGAAAGATTTTCATTTCATACTATATTCTTGTCAGGTCACTGTACCAAGTTAGAAGAGAAACCAGAAAATTAAAACCCTTTATTTACCGGAACTAAAAAAAAATGAAAACGTTTTCTAAATTTTTTGCGGTTTACTGAAAATCACAATACGTAATACTAAAAATTAATATTGTGATGAATTAGTTGGACTATACACTGCTCTTTTAAACAAAGAAAAACTTTGTAGGTAACGATATTTCGAAGACTATTCAGTCGTCTTTAACTGGTTTAATGACATTTGACAGTTACAACAGTAAGAAGAACCGAAATTCAAAATATTTCTTACTGTTGTAACTGTCAAATGTCATCAAATGTCGAAATTCAAAAATATTTCTTGCTGTTGTAACTGTCAAATGTCATCAAATGTCGAAATTCAAAAATATTTCTTGCTGTTGTAACTGTCAATGTCATTAAACCAGTTGAAGACGACTGAACAGTCGTCAAAATATCGTTACGTACATAGTTTTTCTTTATTTACTAGGGCAACGCCAAAGTCGTTGTTAGACGAGTGAGTGAGCTATACGTGTTGAGAACCCGGGAACATCCCCTTTCCTCCCCAAAACTTAAGGCTGAATCTAGCTAGCATGGGCATTTCCTCCACAGTCTATTAGGCTAGAGTGGTGCATTTGGTCCTATAGTGTTGACGCGCCCTTATAACAATTAATCTCAAACCCCTCTCATTTATACTCATAATATATTAATGTTACCGAGTACTCAACACATGGCTTGCTCACTTGTCTAACAACGACTTTGGCGTTTTCCGAGTATATTATGAGTATAAATGAGAGGGGTTTGAGATTAGTTGTTATAAGGGCGCGTCAACACTGTAAGGCCCTATGCACCACTCTAGCCTAATATACTGTGGAGGAAATGCCCATGCTAGCTAGATTCAGCCTTAGGTTTTGGGGAGGAAAGGGGATGTTTCCGGGTACTCAACACATGGCTCACTTAGTCGTCTAACAACGACTTTGGCGTTGCCCTAGTGTTACCCAGTACTCAACACATGGCTTGCTCACTCGTCTAACAAAGACTTTGGCGTTTTTCTAGTATGGTTTCAGAGTGCGTCAACCAATCGTGTAGTTGTTGTCGCCATCTTCGTACTGAAAGGAGGCTTTGACATAGTTGAGGTTAATTGATTTGGATTAGGCGCGTCAACCGCTAGGTCATAATGTCCCCTTCTTGGT
>JAMZAV010007209.1:0-32720 GCA_024449915.1 Sweltsa coloradensis | reverse complement strand
TATTTTCGTCAACGCAAATTTGATATAATTTGGTGACCGGACATAATAATTAACTTATGTGACGCAGCAAGTGAACTCTAATCCCGTTTATGCAAAAACATACTCTCATATAAAATATCTGACTATCGAACGATTATAGCTTATCACTCTATATTTTACACAAGGTTCTATGATTGTATGCCATCAATAAGTTGAATTATTTACTTTTTAATAATACAACATTTTATCTTAATTAGCATAAAATAAAGTCGAGGTATACATTTTTCTTAAAAAAAGTTTGGATGGAAGATAAGGTTTTGCTAGTCTAAATCCCGCTTTGAAATAAAGACCTGAATCAATCAATCAATCAATCAATCATTTAAACGAATACAAAAGTATTGTAATTGAATGTAATTATCATGTATTTATTCATATTTTATGATTAATATAAAGCAAACGAATATCAAAACGAGAATATCGCAACCTTAAACACAAAATTATGTGTGAGTTTCTATTTATAGGAAAGAAAAGTATGTTAGTAATGGCCTTATTAAAATCGAACCCTTGATCTTTTAAATTGGAGGTATAATTGAACCTCTAACCAAACCAAATAGCCACAGTAACAACATGCAAGAGAAAGAGAAAGAGAGAGAGAGAGAGAGAGAGAGAGAGAGAAATTTCTTCATTGATCTACTAATTTAAACTTGACTATACAACGTGATTAATTGAGATGATGAAATATTCAGAGCTCCGTTGAAACCCACGACTTGTATAGAAACTACCAGCCATGCCACTCTGTTCCCCTGGACACAAGAGGGAAGAGAACTAGGGAGACTGTTCACCCAAAGTATTCTCCCAGAGCAGACACTCTTGCTCCTGATTAGTGCATTTATTTTTTGTTTCATGTTCGTTTTTCTTTTCATTTTCTTCCTTTTTACGTTTGGTTCATTTTAATTCATTTAAATTTATTGTTTATAGAGAGAAATTGTATTTTTTAAGTAAAACAAAACTGTGTTGTACTGATACAATTGCCACAAGGACACAGAATAAAAATAACATTCATACAATTCGAATTTATTGTTTTACTATTCATTGTTCATTATTTTGTCTTTGTAAATCAGTTTTTATAACTGAATAGGATAGACGTTAAATAAATAAATAAATTAATAAATAAATCTAAAATAATCCACTGAAAATCTGTTATATAACTGAGTGGGTAGACTCTAAATAAAATTTATTTTATTTTATTTTTTATTTTAATAATAAAACATTAAGTATATCTGCTCGAAAACAGAATAAAAGTCAAATTTAATAATAAATTATCAAAAAAAGTTTAAAATATATACAATAATATACACGCTATTATAAAACCCCAATCGATTAGTGTATCGCGCGTTACTCGTGGGCTACCTCTCTCGTAACAGGTTGACGAGTTACCCCAAAGAGAGACGGACAAGGGAAGGGGGTCCAAGTTAGAGACAACGTAGAAGATTTCCAGGTTAACCAAATAAAACATCCTGAGATAATGGAAGCTACTCGCCAGGGATTGAAACTTGGCGGCCGCTAATTACCTGTCTACAAGAGTTGTTCTGAGGGGAGGGGACGGCGACCCCCCCCCCCCCACGACCGACGCCACCCCACGTCTTGGCGAAAGTGTTTTCTTATTTACCCGGCGGACCCACACAGCCTCCCTCAATGTGCGGCGACTCAAATGAGCAGCGCACGAAAAATAACTACCCCATTTTCTCAACGAGTAATATCAAATAGGATAGGGGTGTACAAGAAGGGAAGAATTAACCCTTTCACCAGTAATATAGATATGTTCGAGGTTGATGAATTGAATAATTATTAATATACTATGTAATTTTTTTTTGTAAGTGATCAAAATTGTGTGTGAGAAGATAATCTTCCTCCTCTCAGAGGTTTACTATAGAACATTTAAAGGGTTATTCACCTAGACCTTTTCACCTACAAATGTTTCGTTAAGTGCCCTCGCATAAACAACTAACGTACCTTATGCCCTAGTCCCCTACCCTAGCTGGATAAAAAGACCTGTAATTTTTTATTGAAATTCATTGTAAACCCTCCCGCTAAACCCAAAAAATATATTTCAAATAGGTTACTTTTTTTAATGTACCGAATGTCAGAAAAATATTGGGTTCACCATGACCCGTGAAAAAATTGAACTTCGTAACTTTCGAGCTTGGTCCTATCGTCAAAAATCTCCAATAAGAAATCCATTTGTCTTTATACCCGTGACCTTGCAGGACTTGATCAAAAAAAGGATATGCCATTATTGACGAAACCGTATATCCCTTCTGTAAATAAACGGTTTTATTTTTAAAATTTAGGCTCGTGGTTCGGTCAAAATAAAAATAATATGGTATATGAAGGGGTGTAATGTTGAAAAGCATAGTTTTAGCGTATCTGAGTGTATATTTGTGTTCAGTTTCAGAGCAGAATTTTCTAAATGGCTAATTTTTACATTGGTGTACTATGGTCTAGTATCAATGTGAAACAAAAAAATTGGTAGTTGATGCAAATTCAAAAAATTCACCAAAACGCCAATTTTCTCAAATTTAATGATCAGAGCGTAAAATCAGAGTGTAATGAGATATAATTTTTAACGGTAATTTATTTTAGTTAAAACAAAAATAATATGTAGTAACAAATTATTTTTGAGGCTGAAAACCCCCAAAAGTGCATCGTGACTATTCAATTTAAAATTAGTGTTAATTTCAATTTATAGAAAAAATCTTTTAACATAAAACCACAATACATTCTATTAAATACAAGAAAATAAAATTAGATTAGGCCTCCAGAAGTAGGTGTTGCGTCAAATACAATCACACAAACAAATTAGACTCTCTTATGTATACTTATTATAATTTATTTCACGTCTATACTATTCAGTTTTAAAAAGATTTACAATAGAGAATAGCTAAATAAAACGAATAACATCAAAAAGATTTACAATAGAGAATAGCTAAATCGGGACTTATTAAAGAACGATATTTAAAGTGAAGTTACAATGTAAAGCAACAAAACAATTTTTTAAAAAATTGAAATTGGATTTTTAAGTAGGTAACAAGTGGTTTTCGGGCACAGGTGCAGTCGGGGTGCAAAGGTGCCACTTCCGGTAACGTGACATCCGCCATCTTTTTTCCCGGGCCCGGGCCATCTTTTTTCCCGGGTCCGTGCTTGGGTCACGTGTTTGGGGGGGCCGGGGGGGGGGGCCTTTTTTGGTTCCGGCACGTTTTTCCCGGGCCCCGCCATTTTAAATTTTCCGTCCCCCTTTTTAAATTTCCAGCCCGCCATTTTGTCCCCTTTTTGGAATTTCCGTCGCCCATTTTGTCCGCCATTTTGAATTTCTAGCCGCCATTTTGTCCCCCTTTTTGGAATTTTCCCCAGCCCCCATTTTTGTCCCCCTTTTTTGATTTTCCACCACCTTTTTAAATTTTCCCGGGCCCCCATTTTGGGCTCTGCCGCCACTTGGCCGCCATTTTAGCTCTGCCGAAATTTGGGCCCGCCTTTTTAGCTCTGCCGCCATTTTGGCCCGCCATTTTAGTTCACCCGCCATCTTGGCCCCCATTTTCGTTCGACCCGCCATTTTAGTTTTGACGCCATTTTGGGTCGCCTTTTAGGTCGAGTGCCTTTTTAGCTCACCCCATTTTAGTTTCGCCGTCACCCCTTGCCCGTGGCCCCTTTTTCCACCATTTTCAAAATTTTTTCAAATATCGCCCCAAACTTCTTGGCTTTTCCGCGCGCTCTAGAAAACCTTTTTAGGTACTTTAAATTTTCACGATTTTTTTTTTTTTAATTCATTTTTTTTCCCAAATTTGAAACGACCTTAAAAAAAAAGTCCCAAAGGATTACCGTGTCTAAAAACCATGATCAACTGGGACACCTTGGATTACTAGTCATGCCTTCCCCAAAACCTGGGCCCTAGAAAGGGACATATGAAAATAGTTGTGTTAATCGGGGGTACTTTTTAATAGCTTCAGATAAACCACGCCTCCCATAAACGTCCCCCAACAGGCTTTTAACTAATAGCTTCTCTTAAGTTTTTCCCTTTCCCCGGCCCGTAGTTTTTAAAATTTACCTTTCTGGGGTTCAACGAAAACAAGACTTAGAAAATTTAAGATTTACCAGGGGGGACTTTTCGACATCACAGCGCAGGTGCAGGCAGGTGGGGAAAGGTTTGCCCCTACGTCACAGATAAACGTGCTAGTTTGAGTCACGGTCTTCAAAACCCGCGCTATTTAAATCCCATTCTGAGATTTCCCAACTTTACGAGTTAGAAATTTTTTTTAAGATTTAAAAAAAAGGGACGTAAACAACATCCCCCTGGGCGCAGGTGCAGGTAGGTGGGGGAAAAGGGGCACTCCAATAAACCCCCATCGCAAAAACTTTGCCCGGGACATGAAAATAAAAGCGTCAGCATGAAATACCCTTTGTTCTCATAAAACTCAAATTTTTAAATTGCATTTTTTGAGGGGTCAGCATTTTTTTTCCCCGGGAAAAAGGAGGCTAACTTGTTTTTTGAAAAAATTATCATCCGAGGTGAATAACCTTCCCGGGAAAAGGATTGGAAAAAATCATTATACACTTTTGAAAAATACATTTTTAAACATTTTTTATTGATAAATCTTTTCCCTTTTTATATTCAACCCCCAATTTTCTCGACAATCATTTAAAACTTCTAAAGGACTTTATTTTTCATTTTGAAAAGTTTAGAAATTTATAATCACGTCAAAATCGTATATACTATTTTTTTTCTTAAATTCCCAATCCCTTTTTTCAAATAAAATTTACTTTTCATATTTATAAGTATTTTCGCAATCCCAAATTTGATATTTTTTCTCGATACTTAATACATAACGGTACATAAGTTTGAAATTTACATGTTTCATATTTGTTTAAATTTTAAAAGGGAAATTAATTTTCCCCCAAAGGTATAAAACCAACAGCACTATCACCCCTTTTGAACGCAAAACCAATACACTTCCTTGATGTTTCGGGAGCGAAAATAATGTTTTCCTCCCAACTTTTTTCTCAGTATATTTTTTCCCCCACCCCTTCACACAATCAAATATGTACTTTTGACAACAATCGCAGTTCACGAAAAAATTCACTCCAATGTTTTTTAGCTTAAATTTCAAATCCCCCGTCCAGAAGTGGGTAAAATGGGGCACGTCCGGTTTTTCGAACCCTCTCGCGCATGTGACCAACCACCAACTTTTTTTTACGAGATTCTTTGGGAGAAAAAATAAATTTTTAAAGCACAATTGAAAATTGGCTTTCTTCACTCATTTTCTGTATTATAACCTTTTTTGAGGGAAAAAAATAAATTTTTTAAAAAAAAAAAAATGTTTTTGGGGGACAAAACTGTTTTTTGCACAGAGTTCAAACTTGTACTGTTATTGTTGCATCTTCTTCAATGATTTATAATATGGGGAAAAATTTTTCAAGTTGAAACTGTTTAATTTGAGGGAGTAAAAAAATTTTTGTCCCCCGTGTTGAAAAAAAAAATCTACATCAGCACTTTTTCCTTTTTAAGAATGTTTTTTTTTAACCCGTATCATTTTTTAAACTTTCTTTAAAAAAATAAGACAAAAAAAGGGTTTTTCAAGGAAAATCCAGGGAACCCCCCCCAAAAAAAATAAAATCAAATTTTGTCCGCCCCCTGGGAAAAAAAAAACATTGAATTTAGTTTTTTAATTAAATGTCCAATGCAGAGAATTACTTTTTTATAAATTTAAAATGATGCAAATTTTTGGGGGATTTCCAAAACTAAAAAAAAAAATTTCACCCATTTCCTTGTTTTTATCAATTTTAAATGGGCGCCCAATGCGTTCCGGGGTTTATTTTTTTTATCCATATTTACAAAATTTGCGCAAGGGAAGGCTCCCCTCTCTGGGTTTAAAATTTAAATCACGGGCGTATCCCCCCAACGAAATTGTTTTTTACCACTTTTTTTCAAAGGGCCCAATTCAAAATCTTTTTATCCCTTTTTACCCAACCCAAAGTCCAAAATGAAAAATTTTATTTTAAATCCCAAAAATTTAAAATTTATAATCTTTCGATGATGTAAACAATTTTATTTGGGGATATTGGCATTTTTTTTTAAGAAGGAACAATTCAAATCATCCATTTTTTAATAACTTTGGAAATTAAAATTTTAAAAAAATTTAAAGAAAAAAATTTTTCTTTTCTCTTCTCCTTTGACAAACACTTTTAAAGGATTAAAGTTGTGAAAGGGAGAGCGTACAATTCCTTTGTGATTTTAAATCCACTCTCCCAATCATCCCGTGAAAAAAATTTCCCTAAACCCAAAACGGGCATGCTTTCGAAAAAGGTTTTAAAAAGTTTTTTAAACGGAAATGGAGTTTTTGGGGACGATCCATTGGTTGGAAGGGTTTGATTTTTTCCCATCCACGTTTGCCCATTTCTTTTATAATCACGGCCTTAATGAAACCCACAAAAAACTTTGGGAATATCAATGATGAGGGGGAAAAATGCGATGTTGTCTTAATCACTGTCAAGGCAAGACTAAAACATTTTCAATGCGGGTAGTCTTTTAAATTCACATTACAAATTCCCTTAAAATTCTTTTTCTAAAAAATATTATAAAATTTTCCCCTTTACACGACGAAATTTTATTGTTTCAGTCAAAGCTGTACTAAAATTTACTTCAATGGAAGATGCCGCGACGTGTTAAATTCCATTTGTTAAAAATTTGCTTTTTGGGCCGGAAAAAGATCATGGCTAAGATAAAAAGCCTGAGGAAATTTTCCCATTAGCATATGACTCACGATCAAAAACCTTTAAACCCTCATTCATAAAAGTGATATTTCCCCCCCCCCCGAAAACAGGCAGTCAAAGGCCATCAAAATGAACTTGCAGACGAAAAAAGGGGTAGGGGTTTCGATGGAATTTGTTGACCATCAAATCCCAGGAAAGTAATTTATTTTGTGATGTGAAAGTTGAGGGGTTTTTTCTTGAAAATCCGTTCCACCCCTTGTTTGCCCCCAAAACCAATGATCATCGTTTTGGAAGTTGACCAAAATACACATTGTCAAAATTTTTTCCCTGTACTTGTGATGGAATTGTAAAAAATTTTACCATCAGTTTTGAAAATAGGATATTTCGCTTTCCAGGGTTTCTAGCGTTTTGTTGTGAGAAAAATAGTAGGGAAAGGGTTTAATTTTTTCACTCGTCGAATCAATAAGGTTGCACGATAATATTTTTTTTTACTGATAGGGGGACCCGCCCATGAAAAACAAAATTTTATCTGCGAACTTTTAAAAGTTTCACACCTAAATTCAACACCATTTACAAAAATTTTCTCTTGTTAAAAATATCCGCATGTAAAGCCCCCAAAATTTTAAAACTTCTTTATTTAAAATCCAAAAAATTGTTTACGTTTTTTCAACCCTGTTTTTCATTTCCCGGGTCGTACCCTTTTTTTCCCCGGGGAAAAATAAATAATCCCAAAAAACTCATAGTCAAGTGCAAATTTTTTAGCTGTGGCCGTAAAATTAAAAACACTTTCAATTAGGACCCCCGAAAAGGGGATACGTATTAGGGGGCCAGGTAAAATTTAATTTTTTTCCCCCAAAGGGACACATCTACCTAAACTGAATAACGAATGTAAAAATTTTTTTGGACTGGTCCCGCATGATCTGTTTCTGTAAAAGGGTTTCCCTCCTTTTTTCGTAATACTCTTTTTTGAGGAAAAGTTTCGGGGTGTGATAGGTCAATTTACCAGATCCTTGAGGGGGACAGAAAATTGTATGGGGGGAATTATCTTTAGAGCAGAGATCGCTTTATAGGGGATCCATTTCCTTTTCTCAAATTACTTGTTTGGGGGGGTGGAACTGAAAAAAATATCGAGTTCTGATTTTAAAACACTCGAAAAGTTTGGGGTAAAGGGAAAAGGGACAGGGTTTAGGGAAATATATAAATTTTAATTTTCGAAGCGAAATTTGTTATTTTTTTTTTCCTTTTCTTCTTTAAGGTCCGTCCCAGGAGGAGGTATTTTGGGGAAGAATGACGACTTTTAACTGTTTTACTTTTTTAAAAACCCAAACCCCTTCATAGAGACTCCTTTTTTTTTGACTAGCTTTACGTTTTAAAAGACGGGTTTCGCTTCCCCCTTCAAAGACGAATCGTTCTTTGAATGGTTTTTTTTTGTGTTACATTTTTTCCAACCCTTTTTACCAGGATAAAAAAATTTTCTTTCCCTAAAATTGAGCCCCGTTTCCCCAAAAGGCAAAACCCCCCACGTTTAAAACCCTTTAAAAAAAAATTAACCCCCCGGGGCCTCCCCTGATGGGGAAAACACCTGGGACACTCACAGACCCTGTACCGACCCGCTGTTGATAATACGATTCGAAAGGGAAATTTGTCATGATGGAGCTAAAGTTTCAAAAAAATGAAGTTTCCCCGCACCCCGGTTCCAAATTGAAATGGCGCAGGGACCAGTTTTGGGTTCTTAATCTATTTCGGGGTTTCCCTAAAAATTCTCGTCGAAACACTGGGATTAGTGAGGGGGAAGAATAAAAATTTTTTGCATTTTTTGCGAACCAAATGTTAATTTTTTTTTTTCAACATTAACAAGCGTACGAAGGGGCGCAACGCCACCAAAAAACTTTTGTTCTCCCAAATCACAATAAAAAAACAATTGTGAGGTTACCCCAACAATCCATTAGCTTTTATGAGTTTGGCTTGTTTGACATTAGTTAGATTTGAAAACCGGGTTTCAAACCCTGGGTTGGATTTGTTTAGTTTTTCCCGGGGTGCCCAACTTTTTTATTGTTTTTTATTTTCTCTTTCGGGGGGGTTAAATAAAACTCTACTTTGTTGATTTTGCCCGTCGAATAAGAAATTGACTCTTTTATTCAAAAAGACACGTTTTTTCGTTTAGAATAAAAAAACCCCAAAACCTTTGTTTTTAAAATCTCGTTTTTTATTAATTTTTGCGACGATTTTCTTCGATGGTTTCAATTTGCCGTGAAATAATTTTTCACTTGTTTTGTTCATCATCACTCGTCCCTACGTTAATGTCACCGTTTTCGGAGTGAGAAAAGTAGAGGGAAATTTTAAAATTTCAACAAATTTCCTACGACCCATCACCGCTAAATTTGAATAACACGTGGAAACTGTGTAAAAAACCGTGTCGTTGGGGTTCTGGGGAAATATTGCATAGAACTATTACCCCAAGAAAGTCAAAAAAAATTTGTTTTTGCATCTTTTTAAATTTCCCCCCCCGGAAGATGGGGAGAATCCGGGAAATTTAAATTTTTTTGGGGGAAAACCTTTCCATTTGACTCTCACCCCCCGGGACTCCCCCCACTACCTCTTCATCAAGTATTTTTTTTATTTAAAATGTGGTTCTATCATTGATGGAAACATGTTGTAATTCGAGTTCGAAAAATTTTCCCTTTGAATAATTTTCACCGCCCGAGTTTGAAATGGTGTAAAACGGGTTGGATTTCGGTAAATTTCACATTTTTTGATTTTAAAAATTTTTCCTAAACTCCAATTGTTTTCCCTTTTAGCCTTTTAAAAAGTAGTTTTGTTTTACTTATTCAAAACCCTTGATCCCCTATTTTAAAATTTTTTTGGCTTAGTGTTTTCCCTAGCTAATTTTTTAGTGTTTTTAAATTTCCCATACTTAAAAAAGAAAATTGCTGTCATTCACATAAAACGGGTGCCTTTTTTTTATACCGAATAAAGGGAAAGGGATTATAGGCATTTACTAGTTCTGCAAGACATCTATGTGGGGGGGGAAAAATTTTTTAATTGGCATGATTTAAAATAACGAAAACTTTTTCTTTTTTAGCGTTCTATTGACTCTTTTCCCAAAACCCCATTTTTGTTTTCTTTTTGAGTGGACTTTTAGTTTTTTGACATTTTTTGTTTTTTTAAGAAAAGATGTCACTTTTTTTTTTTTTTTTTTGGGGCAATGAATTCTTTCCCCTTTAAATTCCGTCTCTATTCGATCAGGTTTCGTTTCAATAAATTTTTCTTTTAAAACGCATTTTTAAACCCTTTCCTCACCCTTTTTTTCTTTTTAAAGGGGAAACCCCCAAAAATTTATTTCTAAAGGGCCTCAAAAAACGAAAATAAAATTATTTTCCATCTTTAAATTTTGGGTTTAAAGATTTTCGCATTTTTCTTTTTAAATCCGCTTGATAAATATTTTTTAAAAAAGGGATTAGTAGAAATTTTTACAAATTTTTTTTCTATAGGCTTTTAGTAAGTTTTACTTTTTCTGTGTTTTTAAAACACTCAGACCCCTGTTTTTTCGGGTGTTTTCCCGGCGCCCGCTTTAGCCAATGTCGCTTCACTCGAATAACCAGGGGTTTTTTGTTTGGGCTTTAATAAATTTTCAGCAAGTTGTTTTTTCCATTAAAAACAGCGCCGCCCAAATTGTGTAAAGTTTTTCCTTCTTTTGTCCTCTTGGATTTTTGGGGCGTTTTCTTACCAGTTTTCGGGAGACGAATGATGCCAAACGCGGGGGATTACCTATATTTTCTGGGGTCATTGATTTTTTTTCAAATAAGTAGAAAATTGCTCCCCCCCAACGGGGTTTTTGTTTAATTTTCTGGGGTTTTTACGATACCCAAAGGAACATGGTCAACCAATTTGAACCGGGAATTTTTTGTTTCTTAATATCCTACACCCGACACCCCAAAGTCAAATCTTTTTTAAATTTTTTTTAAAATAAAATTTTTTTGACCCCTTTTTTTTTTTTTTTAAATTTTTGGGAATTTAACTCGAAATAAGTCTTCCTTTTTTGATTTGTCAAAAATTTTTTGGGGAACACTATTTTTCATTTTTTCAAAATGTCAACGGGGTTTTAAAATTCCATTTTCATTCTCTCTATGGGGGGGATAAGCGGTTTTTGGTTGATCTTTAGAAAATGTAAAATAACGTTGTAATACTTTCTGATGTTTGCCCATTTTCACGGCCCGGATACTGTAGAAACGTAATTCGAATGCAATATCTCTACCCAACGGGGAAATAATATAGATTCGCTCGAATTTTCGGCACGTAGCGTTAAAAGTGTGTCGGGAAGATATTAAAACTTTTCTTGGCTTTTTCCCTTTTTTTAATTTTTGAAAAAACTTTTTCAAAACCCGCTAAGAAGTGGACAAAAATAAGGGGTAAAAGTAAACCCTCCCTTTTGTTTTTTTAAATATTTTTTTATTTTTCCACTCAGTGCTACTTTTTTAAGGGAGATGGGGAAAAAGGAAGTTTTTTTTTACGACGTGCGATTTTTTGGCTTTGAGGATAAGTTGAAGGTCCCTTTGCCAGCAAAAATATTATAAACACACTCGGTAATACAATAATGAGATTTTTATCAGCGGGTTTTTAAAAATGCAACACGTTGGGAAGGTTTAAATTTTAAAAGAGCTTTCAAACGTCCACGTGGTTTTGATGACCAGTTGAGACTTTTGTTAAAGAATAAACCCCCATTTTTTCTTTTTGCAAAACCTATATTTATCACTTCTTTTAGGGTTTAAAACCCCCCGCACTCATGATCGAAAGGAAAAATACTTTTCGAAATCAAATACAAATCAGGAGTGTTTTGTTTCAAATAAATTTAAGAAATAGGGAAATGGGCTTTTTTTTTGAGTAGGGGGGTTGAAATGATTTTTTAAAAAATTTTACTTTTTTCGGGGAAAATTGACGCGCAAAATTTTTTGGAATTTGGGCCCTATCGCGGGGTTTTTTAAAAAAAATCAAATAACTCGCATTGAGAGATATACCCACGCCGTTTTTTAAGGCTTGGGGAAAAAAATTTTGAGTAAAAAAAAAACACACTTATTTTTTTTGAGGGAAACCCTTGGTAAAAAAAATCAAAAAAATACGGTCATCTCTTCTCGCTCAAGCCCATCAATAAAAATAAGTTGCGGTTTTTGGGGTTTTCCCAAATTTCATACCCGGGAAGACCTGTTGAAATGAAAAATTTGGGGGCCAAAAAAAAGTAAAACCTTTTATACAGCGGTTGCCACTCATCATAAAGCCATGTGTTTGGTATGAAATGGAAGGGCATAATGTATCGATATATTTAATAAAATTGAAAAAAAAATTTACTTTTTCCCGCTCCGCCGGGCCCCCCTATGGCTGGGAAAAAGGATGTTGAAAGTGCGCCTCCATCTTGAGAAATGAGCTTTATTTTGGAAAAAATTTAAATTTTTTTTATAGGTAAGGATAAAGATGTGTTTATTGCAATGCAGTAAAAACTTTACTTTTGGTTTTTTTTACCCCCCAAAAAAATTTTACAATGAAAGATGTGAAAGATGATGAGGAAAAAAAAATTAAAAACCCTCTCTCCAGAAAAAAATTTCTTTCAATAATAGGGCCCTTTCATGAATTTAATATGTAGGGGATAGAATTGTATTTTTTCTTCATAATTTAATCAACAATCAATATGTTTCAATAAAAAGTGTACAATTTTTTTTCAATTTAAAAGGAGACTTATACAATTGAGAAGTTTTTTTCCAAAACCAAGTGAATAAAAATACACTTTTACTCAACTCACATTAAATGATTTTCCCAAATAAAGATAATATGTCATAAATTAAAATTTTTAAACCCCATCATCAAAAACAAATATAAAAAAAAAAAAAGTTATTAATAAAAACAAAAAGCCAAAAGTCCAAAAAAGCGCCAGGTTGTAAAAATTTTTTGTCGAAAGGGGGTCGAAAATGGGGGACAAACCGAGGCGTGGGGGCCCCAAAAAATTTACAACGAGCGGTACCTTGTAGAAAAAGGGGTGTAGGAACCTCAAACCCTTGTTAAACCTACCCCCGCCCCTATTGTTATTTAACCTGATTTCGAAAAGGGGGACCGTTCATTGACTTGACACCATCCTCTAAAAGGATCCCCTTATCATCATAGGGCGAGAGGGTTTTTCTTTATTTTGTTTTAAAGTGTATAAGGGGTTAAAGAAACAATACTACGTATTTCTAAAAAAGTTTTCAGTTTGAAGGTCTTTTGAAAAATAAAAAATTGTTTGTAATGGGTCATGGGAAAAAGGGGAAAAAAAACCCTCTTTTAAGGGTTTTTTTTCCCCCTATTCCCCACCTACTTTTTTATTTTTTTTACAATCTTCCAAAAAAGAATACTTTTAGGGCCCCAATGGGCCCCAATTTTTTGATAATTTTTGAATCATGTTTGTCTTTAAAAATTTCCCCCAAACTGTTTTTTACGAACGTCGGGTGTACAAGGGATGTTCTTTAGGGGGATGATTTGTCAAATTTGCTCTTTCCTTTTTTTTTTTCTTCATATCCATGTACAATAAACCGTTTTTAATTTGTTTGGAAGGGAATTTTTTAAACGTAAAATATCAATTTTGCTCTTGCCAAATTTTGGTTTTTAACCCTAGTCGTAATGAAACTTGTACATTACAATCCCTTTCCCTTTGATCCAAAATTGCAAAACCCTTTTAAAAAGGGCGGTTTAATTCAAGGTTTTTCTGCGTTTCGAGTTACGGGGCCCCCAAAGGTTTTTTTTGGGAAAAATTTTTAAAAACCCTTTGCCCCCTGGGCCCCCCCCCCCCCCAAGCCCCCGGGTTTTAAAAAATCTTCTTTTCTCATTTACCAAATTCCCTGTTTATTTTGGTTAAGTACATTTGACCAACTTTTTTCCAAAAAAAGCCCCGTTTTTTTAATAATTTTTATAGCTCGCGTTTTGAAACCCTTTTGAGCGTTTTTTTTCGTTTGTTCGTTTTTGAACTCGATAAAAGGTTTTTTGCCCAAAGGGGAAAATTTTGAAAATTCGAGAATACGGTGGGACCCTTTGTAACCCGCTTTCCCAAAAAAAGGTTTTTTTGTTTTTTTAAATTTTCGATAATAAAAAATATAATTTTTCTTTTTTTTGGGAAATTTGGGAACTAGTTGGGAAAACCCTTATTTGAAAGTGAAAATTAAAAAATTTTTATGCAATGTTTTTTAATAAGGTGAAACCAGTCCCTTTATGATTTCATTCTCTCTGGTGCAAGGGGATAATCGTTGTGAAGATGTGCAAAAGGGTTTTTTTTGGATATGTCAAAAATCAACCTCTAAAAACATACCTAAATTTACTGTCATCAGGGGAATTTTTTTTGAACGTTGAAAGCTTCCCTTTCCCCTTTCATTAAACCATTTGAATTTGCCGGTTGGTGATGCTCACACATTGGAACCCCGTTTCAGGTTATTACAATAAAAAAATTAAAAAAAGTTTAAGGGTTTTTTTGCATCCAAAAACCTGCATGTATTTTTTTTTTTTTTTGTTGGCTTTTGGAATAAACCCTTTTTGGGTACATTGAAACCCCCACCCCGGGTACCATTTTCATGAACAAATCATGTCGGGATCTTTTTAAAAAGTTTCCCAAATTTTACTTTTTGGTCAAATTTTTAAACAACTTTTGCCTGCGAGACCTGGAGCTGTGTAGTATGGGGGGGGTCCCAAACCAAAAGTGCTAAGGGATAGGTCCCCCTGAAATTTTTCCAAAAAACACAGCCCAAAAAAAAGAACATCTGATTTCACGTACAAATCCCCCTTTTTCGCCTAAAATTTTTAATTTTCGAAAAATACCCAAACATTTTTCGCATGCGCATAACGTCCTCGCTGATGTTCCCCCCTGAGTAAGGACATTGAAAAATGTTGCCGGGGGTGCTAAAGAGTTTTTAAGGGAATTTTTTTAGGGGGAATCAATTTTAAAAACAAAAAGGAAAACACCCTTACGGGAGGGGAAAAAGAAATTTTTTTACTTTAAAAATGTTGATTCAAAATTGAAAAATTTTTTTCTTTGGGCCATAACCCAAGTTTAAAAAATTTGAAACCAAAAGTTTCCAGGAAAACCCTTGAGGAATTGCCCAAAGAAACAAGAAATCTCAAAAATCCCGGGCTGAGAAAAGGGGAAAATACTTTTCCAATTTTTTGTTGGGGATGCATGTGAGCATGGGCCTCAAGGGAAAAGTTTTTCCTATGCCCTGCATAAAATTAAAAAGGGCATCCCTTAAAATTTTTCAAAATTTTTGGAAAAACGAAATGGTTTTGAATGTGCCCAATTTATAATTTTTGAATTTTCATGCCAAATTTTGTGCCGCCCCCACGATTAATTTTTCCCCCGGGGGGAAACAGGTTTGCGGACCCCGGCCCCCTCACCTTTGTTTGGGTTTAGAAACCCAAAAAGCTACACGTGGTTGGGTTGTTGAAAAAAACTTTGGGGATTTTCCCGGCGTCATGACAAGGGGGTTCCCAACCAAATTTTTAAAAATTTTTTCCTTCAGGATCTGTTTCATCAGCCAGAATGGAAAAATTTAGAAAAGTGTCAACAGACTTAGGCCTCTATTAGACGACTGGAGGTTTGAAGGGTTGCCCCTTGTTTAGTCAATAATTTAAAAATAAAATAAACTGGGAAGGGTTTGTGTAAAAATAAATTTTTAAAATGTATGAGTGGTTTTCATTGGGTTTAGCATCCAATCATCTTTGTAAAAAAAAGAAAATTTAAAAAACGCGTACACAATGAATGGAACTTTTAGGCCCAAAAAGATAATTTGGAAAATTTCCCTAATTTTCTTTATCTTTAGAGGCTACGATTCTCTGTGGTTATGTTGGTTGGGAAGGGTGTGAAAACTTTTTTAAGCGTAATTTTGAACTAAAGCGGTGAAGGGCAGGCCCATGCAGTAAAAACTTTGTGGCCCATGTTTTGTTTAGAGGGGCAAGTAGGCGATTAAAATTGTAATTAAGGCAAATTGGTTATCCGTTTCTCAGAAAAGTAAAATAAATTTTATTTTGATGGGCAGGGAAAGTTTTTAATTTTTAAAAAATTTGTAGAGGAAAAACAACCCTTTTTATAGCCCCCCCAAAACGTTTACGGAAAAAGTTATTTTTTTGTTCCCCAAAATGTCAAAATTTTTTAAAATTTTGGACAGGGTAAAATAAACCTTGCATGTTAAGTTTTTGCTTCATGTTTTATAATATTTATTAAAGCGAGGGGGGATTGCTTCTTGTGGAAAAAGGGTGCGCCCAAAATGGACCACAGAAAACATTTTTGTGGGGAAATTTTGAATGTTTAAAGATTGCTTTTTTTCTTTTGAAGATACGCGGGAAAAGGAATATAGCTAGATGCCAAACAAAGGGTTTAATCTGTGCAACTTTCAAATCCTGTATGTTTTTTTCTAAAATTCCCAAAAACCCCCTTCCCCTTTTAAATCGGTACCACTCGAGCAATAGTTTTTCAAACGCCCGCAAAAATTTTATCTTTAAATTTGATTCCCGCCAAAAAAAAAGTGGGAGCATTTTCTACGGGAAAAATGGACTTGGGGGCTACTTCGCTTCGCCGGCAGGCCCTTATATTGTACGAACATGGCAATATACCCTTTTAAACCCCTTATATTCCGAAAGATCATTTAAAAAATTTAGCTTTAAAATTTTATTCTCATGTTCGGATAAAAAAAAACCAAAAAACCGCCCCCCAAAATCGGGTTTTGAAAAACTAAAAGGATTTGACTTTTGCCCTCGAGAGCGGATTCCATATTGCACGGGTCATCACCCGAGCATGGCCGTTTTCATCAAAATTCCCTAACATTCCAGGGGTTTGGGGGGTTTGGTTTGGGAATTTTTCCCTCAAGACACTCTCGTGAACTGTTTCAGGGGAGATTTTCCCATTGGGTTTTTAAAGATGTGACGTGAGTAAAAGTCTTTCCGCATACACACAAATTTGTCAAGGTTGAAAAAGACCCTATCAAGATGGGGTTGTAGGGTTTTCCGCTCGTGTAAATTTGGTCTCGCCCGATGTGACAAATTTTAGGGGACCGGGTGGGTCTCGGGGGGTTTTTTCTTCTTTTGGCGGGTGAGCGATGACTTCCTGGTGAATGAAGGGGCCGCAAAACCTCGCACAAGGGTTTTTTCAGAACTCTCCATATCTGTGAACATAAAAATTTGAATGAGAAATTGTAAATATTTTAAAAACCCTAAAAAACTGTTTTAAAAAAAAAACATTTAAATGAGTTGGGGAAAAAGATGTTTAAAATTAAAAAAGTGTGCTTGAAAAAAAAATTATTTAAAATTAAAAAAATATTACTAAAACAAAAACAAAAAATACCCCGGACATCTAGAAAAGTATGGTTGTAAAATTTTCGTAAAATAACTGCGTAGAAATATGGTTAATAAATTTTTCATTTCCCAAAATTTTAAATTTTTATAATCTTTGTTAAATTTTGCCAAAACTTACTTAAAAAACTGTTGTCGAGTTTTAGTCACGGATTTAAGGTAGGGTAAAAGGTTAAAATTGCGCAAAAATTTTGAAAAAAAAATAAAACATAACGCTTTAAAAATTTACCTGAAGTATAAAAGAGTCCCTGTTTTAAAAAAAAAATGAAAAATAAATTTTTAAAATGATGTACAATAAAAAAAAATTTTAAGTTAAAAAATTTTGGTTAAAAAATTTTTTTTCCCAAAAATGAAAAATAAAAAGTTTTAAAAAAATCGAAAATTTGCAAATTTCTTTAAAATTTGTTTTTGCGATTGGGAACTGCAAAATGCGAAAATTTGGGATGGTGTAAAATTGGGGGTTTTGGGCCCAAAACTGAAAAACAAAAAGAAAAAAAAAAAAACATTTTATTGTTTATTCAAATCAAACAATTAAAAAAAAAAATAGGGACGTGGTCTTGTTTCGATGAATTTAGATAATCTTAGTTTTAAATTTTTGGCTTTGGAAAAAAATACTAAATAAAAATGTTTTTTAAAATTTTTATCATTCAAAATTTACTTTTACTAGAAATGTCTGATAGTGGGTTTTAAAGTCGGGTGCTATGTAGGCGGGGAGTGTGAAATTTGAAATATCTGTAAAAAATAAATTTTAAAAAAAATTTTAAAAAAATTTTATTATCTTTTTTTTACTTTTCTCGAACTACCCCAAATGAAAAAGTAGGAAAAAATATTTTAAAGCTGTACTTTACATGTGGGAAGATTTGAAGGGACACAACCTGTTTTAACCCGGTCGGGGTGTCCGTTTTAATAATGGCGGAGGTTTTACTCCCCTTGCATAAAAATTTGCAAACACGTGGGAAATTTTGGAAAAAGTCCCGAGGAGCGAGAAGAGAGAGAAATATTTCCCGCACTTGGTACTGGGGAATAAAAATTTCTGACCTGTTTAAAAATGTAGCATCGGGAATGGGAGAGTTATTGAACTCTGGGAAGGGGAAGCAAACTTGTGAATAGAATTAAAATGCTGACACCCGGGGTTTTTGTTTTTTCTTTTCTGTTTAATGTCCCCTTCCCTGGGTTTATTTCCCCAAAATGACGTTTTGAAAAGCGGGGGTCATGAAGAACTGACTAAAGCTATTAACTTAATAGCGTTTAAAACAAAAGCAGAAGCTTTTTAAAAAAAATTGGTAGTCGTCCGTGATCTGGGGACGTAGGTTTCACCCTTTCCCCACCGGGCCCGCACCTTTCGCTAGTGATTGTCGCATACGTCCTAAAAGGGAAATTTCAAAAATTTAAATAAAAGTCTTAAAAGTTTAAAACCCCCCGAATTTGGTTTTTTAAATACACCGGTCGGGAAATGAAACACTTAAGAGAAGTATTAGTTAAAAGCCTGTTGACGTCATTGGAGGCCTGGGGGGGGGTTTTTTATCTGAAATATTATAAGTATCACCCATTAACAAAAAGCTAAGCAAAATTTTTGCTAAAACCCGGGGTGGGTAGGGGATTTAGCCCAGTTTAAACCAAGGTGTCCGAGTTGGCAGGGTTTGAAAACACCCGGGAACGGGCACTTTTTTTTTAAGGTGCTTTCAATTGGAAAAAAAATAAAGAATTAAAAAAAAAAAATATATCGGTGAAAATTCAAAAGTCCTAAAATGGTTTTCTAGAGCCCGCGCGGAACGCCAAGGGAATTTTGGGGCGTATTTGAAAAATTCGAAAATGGGGGGACGGGAACGGCAAAAAATGAGGCGAAACCCCAAAATTGGGGGGCTGAGTAAAAAGGCATCGACCTTAAAAAAGGCGACCAAAATGGCGGTCAAAACTAAAATGGCGCTCGGAAAGAAAATGGGGGCCCGGGGTTTGGGGGCAGAGTAAAAAGGTGGCCGGAAAAATTTAAAAAAGGGGCTGGAAAAAACAAAAATTGGGCGGGGGAAAATTGGGGGGCTGGAAATTCAAAAAGGCCGGGACAAAAAGGGGGGGTAGGAAAATTCAAAAAAGGCGGACAAAATGGCGGCGGAAATTTTAAAATGGCGGACAAAATGGGGGCGGAAATTCAAAAAGGGCGGACGGGAAATTTAAAAATGGCGGCCCCGGGAAAACCGGGGACCGGAAAAAAAAATGGCCCGGGCCCGGAAACAATTTACGGAAGCACCCTGACCGGAAAAAAAAGGTGGGGGCCCGGGAAAAAAGAAAGGCGGATGTCCGGGGACCGGAAGTTCCCCCTTTGCCCCCTGATTTTCAACCCCTTTTCCAGGGAAAACCCCAATTGTTTCCTTTTCTAATTTTTCAGCAAAGTGAAATTAATTAGGGAACCAAAAAAAAATCGGAAAAAAGAAAAGAAGAAAAATGTTTTTAAATTAAATTTTTCTCGCCCCCCGGTTTTTGCAATTTTTCACTTTAGTCGCCCCTGTTCACCCCCGTTTCCCCCCCACGTGCGCCTGGAGAGAGTGAGTTGGGAAGAGGGGAGGGGGCGAGGGCAGGTATCCCCCTCCCCCGGTTTCGACAGAGATGAGCGTCGGGGGTAAAAAAACTACAGACTTTAAATTTAGTTATTAATAATTCATAAAAATCACCGCCCCGGGAAAGACAAACAATTTTTTTTATAAAATTTGACAACATAAAAACCCTAGATAAAGGTTGGGGAAATTAATTAACTTTTTACTTTTTTTATTCCCTGCAAAGTTTTTAAAAATGCGGAATTACCGCGAATATTTAAAAACCCCAAAAATGAAGGGAAAAAGTGTTACTTTTTATTGGTACCCCCGATGTGTAAGAAATGTTTTGGCGAACTGGGGGTTGAAATTTAAATATTTTAATGTGTGAAATGATGAGTTTAAAAAAAATAAACTGTTGGTTAGAAAAACCCGTCTCGGGGGGGAAAATTGTCAAACGTCGTGAAAACTTTAAAAGGGGGAAAACAAAAATTTTAAAACAAAACTTAATTAAACCTAAAAAAAACCTTTTAAAAAAAAGGTAATTAAAAAAAATAAAATTTTTAAGGGTGACCTTTAAAGAAATGGGAAAAAATTTAAAAACAAAACTCTTAAACCCCAAAAAATTTACTTTTTTTTTAAAAAAATTTTTGCTAAAATTTGGGAAAAATAAATTTTAAAATAAAAAACAAAAAAAATCAAATTAAAAAAATTTAAAAATACAAAAAAATTTAAACCTCCCCGCTGACTTTTTAATCTTCCCAAAAAAATTCCTTTAAAAAGTTTTTTGGGGGGCCCCCCATAAGTAAAAGGGGAACAAAGTTCCTTTGGCGCTAAAGGGGGCCAATTGAAACCCCAAAAAAGGACTTTCAAACCCTTAAAAACGGGCAGGATTTACGGGGGGTGGGGGTGAAAGGGGAAAATCAAAAAAACCAGGGGGAAAAATCAAAAACCAATTTATTTTTTAAACCCTTTACCCCAAAAAAGGTTCTTTTAAAACGATTTACTTTTGATTTATTATTGTACTATAAAGTGTTGCGCAGGCGTCAGTGACATTTTCGTGCGAAATAATTTGAGATATGCCTTGTTCAAGCCTAACGGACGTAAGTGTAGCCTAGGCCCAAGGCCACAATACAGTTTTCAGACGTAAGTGCGCCCTAGGCACTCAAATCGAAATCTTGAACAATACATATTGTCGGCCTAGCTCCTAAGCTTAGGTCTACTCCATCAGAAATATCCTCATTAATAAAGAGAGTTTGCTTTATGCGAAAACATTCGCCAACATTCGATCGTATTTAATATTTTGACATTTCCGCCATTTGTCGTCATCGACTGTTAACTTCTAGTAGAAATATGACGTAGTTTTATTGAAGAAGTTCCATCAATCGTCACACAGAGTCGCGCGGAACGTTAGATTCCCAACGCCAAAAACCGACTTTTTATTTAACCCAGGGCGGTATAGGGAGTTGGAGGACCTCCCCAACGGGGAAACTTCTTTATCGACTCTGGTACTTGTATAGCTGCTCCATCGAAAGAATGCAGATGCTAGCGCCATCGGCGGGGCCGAGCGGGCCAATGAGCGATCAGTATTTAAAATAAGGAGCCGCTGATTGGCTAGAAACTAGCCCGCCGGGGACGTCACTTCCTGCATTTTTTCGATGGAGCAGCTATACTTTCGTATTGATGTCAGATTTCTGTAACAATTGTGTCATATTCTATTTCAATATTGGCAAATGAAGTTTACTTGTATTATTAAGACTAAATTTTGCAAGTATGTACACCGTTTAAATATTTATTAACTTTCAATTTCAACTAGCGTGCAGTAAACTTATACAGACTTAAAATTGAAAGTTTAAGTTCTTAAAGAGGGTGCCAAATTGGTTTTGAACCCACGAACTCAACCTGCGGTTTGGCGCATGCTTACGAACCAAATATTAAAACCGCCTGTGGGACCGGCCAGATAAAAATTCTTTATCCGCAAGTTTTTTTATTTATTTATTTTTTAGAGTAAACCGACCAATCACAAAGCGTATATCACATTAACAAAATCAATGGAAACAAAAGAATGTATAAACTGTAATTTGAACTTCCTGTTACACTTTTATCAATAAGGGTTCAAAGAAGCTGGTAAGAAATTAAATAAATAAATTTATATTACGAGTCCACCCATCCTGTCACATAACTGATTTTCAGTGGAGGGCATTACATTTGATTTATACCAAGCCCTGAAAGCGACACCATCGACAAGCGAACAATGACCATCTAGAGACGGGCATATTTAAGTAGGAAACACCGATCAATTTTATTTATTTTATTTGTTTGTTTATTTAACATCAATCCTATTTAGTTTTAAAAAAACTGATTTACAAAGGAGGACAACTGAATAATCTCTTTAAAAAAAAGTCACAACTCCTTATCGCGATTCAAAGTAAGTAACCCAGGTTATAGTTCAGTTGAGTGGTTTTATAATAAGTAAATCTAATAACATAAATGCAGACACAACAATGAACCGATACAGCTGGACACGATTCCACCCACTAAGATGAGCTAAGCTTTTTCAGCTGGCTGGGTAGCTCACGGGTTCAAACCGACTATTCAAAACCAGTTTTCTACCCGATTGAGTTCTGAATTCCAAATAGTAAAGTTTATACTATGAACCTTAAGGCTCCTAAACGGAAGATTCCACTACAGCGAACTGATGTTTTCTATTGTACAATAAAATGAAATCCCAGGTTCATTAAAGTTACATTTCACGTGTCCACTATCGTAAACTAAAGTTGCCAGTGTAGTTAAATAAAGTTTACAACCATAGTAAAGTGACATTTACAACTCTAGTTAATGAAGAAAACTAATGTAATTTTTTTGTTTCTCCTTTATGTAGAAGAACACTGGAGTTAAATTATTCCATTACTACCAAACATCTTATTATTTTATCAGATGTAAAAAATTACACGTTCTAAACAAACAGAATGGTAATAAAGTAAAATATGTTTTAGATCCGGCGGGCATTTTACTCGGTTGTGTTTAAAAATCCATAACATAAACAGTAGTTTTGATGATTGTTTTAATAATAGATGTAAAAATATTTATTTATTGAAAAATCGTCATATTTATTTTGTGGGAGATACGTTCAGTAATGGGTTTGGAACCCAAATGATAATTACTACCCACAAACACTAACGAAAACAAATTTAAAACAAACAGGAATTCAGATTGAGTTTGGAATAACAGTGAAAACGAAAATATGAATCGTGCGTATGCTCCAACAGTTATAACAGCTCATGGTCAACATTGATTCATCCAACCCGATTTAATTAACTTGAACTGAGCCATTTTATTTGCATACGACCAACCATCAAACAAGCGAATCAATCAAACCAATGATTTCGAGGGGAAAGTAAAATATGAGATAAAATATAATATTATAAACAATCACGATCCTTGTGCGTGGACGTATTCCCGAAGATATGTCACCATGTTGGATAGCTATGTAGAAATACATTCTATTTTCCACTATCGATGAAAACACTGCTTTCTTCAGAGTGAAGGGTCTTGAAAAAATAGGTAGCCAAGTTTCGAACTAAAAATCGTTTTTCAAACTAAAGCGATAAAATGGCACACCAACTTTAATCATGAGTGTGTGTTAAAATCTCTTGTTGGCCAAAAAATAGAAACATGTTTTTGTAACTTATAAATTTGTGTGGCGAAGGAATGCAATGATCAAATAAAACTAAATATACGTAAATGCACACAAATAATAATAAACTTAAGTTATGCATATTTTAAAATAAAATACTGCATGTTCATTGAAAAGTTTCTGATTAAAAGAAAAAAAGGTTTTTCTCTAAATCAGTCTTATATAAAATTTCATATTGCACGTATTTCATTAGCGATGTTCTATTCAGTTATAAAAAACTGATGAACAAAGAAGTAAAATATTATTTGGTATTGTATCCACACACTCTTCAATGTAGAGAAAGTAAACTGAACTTGATATGAGAGTGATGAAAGTGATAGGATACCAACAGCTACATAATATGATCTGAATAATGCATGTCGTGAACATAATTACATTGTATTGTGCTGCTGTGAGTTAATATGTATTTAGAAGTTTAATAATTATTGGCTCGTCAACACGTGCAGTAAAGATTCTATGAAATCTATAACCCCAAGGATATTCACCTTCCATAATGAATCAACCTTCGACCGTCTAAAAGTAGCCACACCACGCCTTGACTTTAGTCAGGTATTGATTCTGATTTTTTAAAATTTTAATTTAATTAAGCATTCACAGCTAATGATTTAATTAATTCCTTGAGCGCTCTCATCAAAATCTATACAAAATCCCCCCTTCCACTTTTACCCCTCGGCTAACGACACAACCTAGCTCCATCACCATAGGTTCCTATCTCTTCTCCGTTGAGCTCATGAAATTAAGTGCTCATCCATGGTTTTTCAATTTTCTTTAAAGGCGAAACGAAAATGGAAGGATAAAGTATTTTAATAATCCCTTCTTTAATAGAGTTGAGGTTCAATATATGAACTCTTCGATAAAATCGAAATATATTTCAGGATGGGAGCCAGCCAGGCTAGAGTGAATATGCGTTAAAAGAGTGGAAGAGCGGGAGAAAATACGAAGCGTGTAGAGAAAGTCACTCCATAGAATCGAGCGTGGATGAAGAAGTAAAAGTGATCACTGAAAAGGAAAAGAAGTAGAAGGGTGTTTGGTTGAAAGGGATGGATCCAGGGGTAATGGAAGGGAAGGGATGATCGTGTTAGGCACGTGTGAGCATAATATCGAGATCCACGTGATACAAGCGAAGAAACACCGGTATAAGTGTTTCGTCATCAATCATCATGTGCAACGGTTGTCGAATGAAATTATCATGTGGAAAAGTCTTTGAATCAACTGAAATCTATTGGATTTACATTTCGAGAAATATTTCTTAATGCGAAGAGGAAAACTACCTCTCAATTTTGAGTTTAGAGATATATCCGTGGTGATCGGACCCTTATGAAAGATATGCAGGCGCATCTAGCTGCTTTACACTCACAATAACCAACATTAGTCAGATTTAACACGTGTATATATGTATATGATTAATAAAAAAAAATTACAATTCATCAGAAAAATCGATGACATCCAGTTGTTCAGGATACAGTTGGCATACACCTTTAAAACTATTCGAGTACAGTACAACAAATTTCAATTTAACATGTATATTCTTAATTGATTTACAGAGTTAAAGCTGCATCAAAATTATGTTATGTATTGAGACAAGAATGCTAAAGGTCATTTAATTTTACTTCATTTAAATATTCCTTAAATAAACATACAAATAATTACAAACGGCAGTTAATACAAAATTAAATTAAAGCCTATTTCAAGGCATATGGAACAGTCAGTCAATCTACATAAGCAAACAAATTAAACGAAGCAACTAAAACAGCATCAAATAAACACATTACCCACACGTTTAAATAAATAACTATGTTGATAATGATATAATTTAATTGATGTTATGAATTATTCAAAACTAAACCGTTAAATATTCACAAAAACTATGGTAGGCTTTAGTGATTAGGAATGATTTTAAGCTATATTTAAAAGATCGTAAATCCGTGATATATTTTATAGAAGTTGGTAAATTATTATCCAATTTAATATTAATGAAGTCGGAGTTTAATTCAGATAAGTTTTTGTAAGTATGCTATGTTGAAGTATGCGTTTTGGTTAAATAAATAAATAAGTAAATAAATATGCACTCTACAAAGTTGCCAATAACCTCTTTGATTAGTCTTTAATAGAATCTTTGAACTACCGTGTGCCATCGTGTAATACAGTTTTAAAAATGTTTCATCTTTGTTTAGTCGTATTAATATCATCAAGTATTCCTGTTTGATGATGAAGTTGCAGTCTACTTTAAGCAATCTTTTGCCATTATAAAGACCTAATTCAGATTTGCACAATGCAAATATTCATCGCTTCCGCGAACTCAAGTTAAGGTAATAACTGCTTTTGAACTTTTTACTTATGTATGTATTCTGTCACTCGCGTATGTACATAAAATTATATTCACACTTCACTCACTTAAACACTTATTCACACACGCTCAAAAATACAACACACACATACTTACATTCATATTTATATATTATTCATAATTATCATCATATCATTATGTTATTTGTTGTATTGTATGGTGAACTGAATTGCACTTGTGAGACGTAATCATGTCACAATAAGGCCACAGAATATAATGAAACACGCAAATAACATTATCAATGAATGCGGCAACATGTAGAGAGAAAAAGATAGTTATTTTACAATCTCACAAACTATGTACTAATTCGTGTGGTCGGCGGTTACTGCATACAGTTTTTACATGGCAGGTTTTCTACAAGAAATGTTAGCTTCGAACTTGCATGCAAATATTTCATAAAAGCCAAGTATTTACATCCTAAATTTTCGCGCTGACGTCATCCAGGTTCCAGTTATAAACTTTAAACATTCGCAGCTCTAAGGTGAATTTTTAAACTTATTTGTGGGCTGATCCGGTGTTCTTAAATAATTCTGAATATATTAAATAAAAAATATGACAATTAATAATTTTTGCTTTCATACTCCTTTAACGGTTAATATAATCGGTATCATATTTCACACCAACATTAAAAAAGAGTCAATCTATGAGATCCAGTACGCTTATTCCTAAATTAAAGATTATTGATTTTGAATAACAAAATCGTGAAATCTCCAGAATTTACTTTATTTTGGTCAAATCCGGGAATTTATTCGTGTTCTTAAATAATTCTGAATATATTAAATAAAAAATATGACAATTAATAATTTTTGCTTTCATACTCCTTTAACGGTTAATATAATCGGTATCATATTTCACACCAACATTAAAAAAGAGTCAATCTATGAGATCCAGTACGCTTATTCCTAAATTAAAGATTATTGATTTTGAATAACAAAAATCGTGAAATCTCCAGAATTTACTTAATTTTGGTCAAATCCGGGAATTTATTCCAAGTGTATGAATTTTTTTAACGCAACTTTTCAAACTGGATGTCAACGTTGAAATCAATGTGAAAGCGCAGGTAAATTTGGTAAATCGTAAGTTAAGCGGTTTCATGGGAATTTCTCGAATTTAAATCCATGTTTTGTGTTTTTTTTTATTACGTTTTCGACTTACGTCTCGCAAGGCTTATTTTTGTTACCAAGTGTGGATATCAATATAAAAGTACTTTAGTAACATCCCTTTCAAATTTGGTATTTATATTACAAACTGTTCAGCAGAAATCATCAACAGATAAGTGCGCGCATTTGAGTTGGGCCTATTAAGCGCCCCATCTTAAAAGTCGTTATTCAAAATCAAAAATCTATATAAAAGAGTCTATATTTTGTGACTTGGCGAAACTTAAGGCCATAATGCCTTAAGAATGGGAAATGGAAAATTTCAACTTTTTGGCATTTAAATTTAGTATCAAATTTTTACTTGATACAACGACAAATCAAGTCTCATGTATGTGAATGTGCATAAGAGTTGATCTTAAAACAAAATGGGAAAAATATGGAGGAGCTCCATACCAGGATATGAAAAGCATAATTTATTTATCCAGTCATGTAAAACCATTTAGGTTAAGTAGTGGAGTTGATGCGAAGAGGAAATAGTCACCGATGCATTTGTTTGTAAAGTAAGGAAGTCTGTTCTTTGAACTGGGTCACGAGCTTTCTTCACGTGTCACAATAATAACTACCAGAGCACTTCACCCTTTGCATCCACTTATTACCGATTATGTCAGCTGCTAATTCAACCCTGAATGCCAAACACTGTCAGCTTTCTACGTCAGCACAAGTAAGACACGTGGCGGCAATTTTATAACTTAACTCATTTTATATCTCCGTCTGAAATGGTGACAGTATATCTTTGTCGTCAGTTAAAGCAGGATAACCAGAAAGATGAGCGCTTAAATTCGTCTCCACAGCAAACTATTTCCCATGAACAAGGCTACACGAGTTTCTTTTAAGGATACAAAATGACTTAAAAATTAGCGAGCGACCAAATAAAAAAAATCCATACGATTGTTTTTCATGTACAGGGAACTTGAAAATCAATATTTCTTGATTCATTGAAAATATGACCTATAAATTTTACTGTCGCTGTCATTAATTAATCATTGACTTTTTTAGTTGAACCAGATTGAAAACAAAATCAAAAGTGAACTTTTACCTTGATATTTTTAGTAGATCGTTAAACAAACTTTCAAAGTCATTAAATAATTAACCAAACATATTGCAGAGTTATGTTCAAAACTCTGTGGGTTAGTAATTAAAAGTATTATCTTAGTTAAAAAACTAAACGTTTCTTTATTCGGAAAGTAAGCTCTAAAAGGGAGGGTAGAGTAATCCTTTAACAGCAAGTCCCCTGTCGTATTCGTTTTGGGCTGCAATGTTCTCACATTGGTATTTACGCCCCATGTGTAGCTATGAGCGTACCCTCCTTAAAATAATAGAGATTAATGTTACCTCCAGGGTAGTGACTACCTAGTAAATCTTTTACAGGACACGGAAAATAATGAGAAGATTTTTAAACACATAAAAGCGTAATTTTCTCCGGTAAATCCACGAAAATGCACATAGAAGAAAATGAGACAACTATTAAAATGATATTATGCAACCTATCTTTATAGTTTTCCGTCTAGGTTGGATGGAAAAGTTTCCGTAGGTGGAATATGCTGGAAATATGTTTGCTGAGAAGAACGCGGAGGAAATTTCCTGGGCTAGATGGGTGCTTAGTTTCAATGAGGTAACAAGATGCGTATTAGGGTACTTACAGTGACAAAAAGTTTTTAAATTGTGATTGTTTTAAACCGAGTTTAGTTTGGAGTCTTCATTAAATTGTGACTGAATTCTCCCATTATTCTTGATTATTATAAATAATGTATTGTCACGAAAAAACATTGTTTTTAAATTTAATAACAAGTAGTTCGCTTTTTTTAAAACCATTTTCAGTAACTATCGTCGAAGAAATATATTATTGGATGAGCGAAGCGAAGACTTCAATTTCACCGACCCCCCAAAAAATTTAGCTCGGGTGTTTTTTTTTTTTTTTTTTTTTTTTTTTTTTTTTTTTCTGTCTGTTTGTTAACTCTCTACTAGGCAAACGGCATATCCGATCTTGATGAAAATTGAAGGGGACCTTCGAAATCTCTAAACTTAGAGGTGTATTGTTTTTGGGTGCAATCGAAGAAATATTTCTCATGAATATCGTACTTTTACGATTTTTTTTACGATTTTTAGTGCGATATTTTCGTGACATTTGGGCCAATTCTGACCAAACGGGTAGGGCTACAACGTTCATATTTCACATGGACATTAAGGTAATAGTGATGTATTGCTTTCTGAAAGAAAAAGTTGAAAAAGTTAGCCAGAATCTATAGAAATAAAGCTTTTAATATAAGTTTTTTAATTTTTGGGCGATATTTTCTTGCCATTTGGGCCAATTCTGACCAAACGGGTGGGGCTACAACGTTCATATTATACATGGACATTAAGGTTATGGTGATGTAGTACCTTTTGAAAGAAAAAATTGAAAAATTTAGCCAGAATTCATAGAAATAAAGCTTTCAATATAAGTTTTTTACGGTAAATAATGCCAATTGACAGGTAACAATAGGAACTTGACAACAATCATCTACAATGCGTAGGCAGCAAAACAAAGCACTTGCAAAAATAAAGATATCCCACGCAAACTAAAAACTTTAAAAAGCTCATCCATCAACGCGGCGAGACTTTAGCGTTTTCCTAGTATTAACTAGGACTAGGAAAACGCTAAAGTCCCGCCGCGTTGATGGATGAGCTTTTTAAAGTTTTTAGTTTGCGTGGGATATCTTTACTTTTGCAAGTGCTTTGTTTTGTTGCCTACGCATTGTAGGTGATTGTTGTCAAGTTTCTTTTGTTACCTGTCAATTGGTATTATTTACTGTAAAAAACTTATATTCAAAGCTTTATTTCTATGGATTCTGGCTAACTTTTTCAACTTTTTCTTTTAAAAGGTACTACATCACCATAACCTTAATGTTCATGTATAATATGAACGTTGTAGCCCCACCCGTTTGGTCAGAATCGGCCCAAATGGCACGAAAATATCGCACAAAAAATCAAAAAACTTATATTAAAAGCTTTTTTCTATAGATTCTGGCTAACTTTTTCAACTTTTTTTTTCAAAAGGTACTTCATCACCATCACTTTAATGTCCATGTATAATATGAACGTTGTAGCCCCACTTGTTTGGTCAGAATTGGCCCAAATGGCACGAAAATATCGCAAAAAAATCAAAAAACTTATATTAAAAGCTTTATTTCTATGGATTCTGGCTAACTTTTTCAACTTTTTCTTTCAAAAGGTACTACATCACCATAATCTTAATGTCCATGTATAATATGAACGTTGTAGCCCCACCCGTTTGGTCAGAATTGGCCCAAATGTCACGAAAATATCGCACTAAAAATCGAAAAAAATCGTAAAAGTACGATATTCATGAGAAATATTTCTTCGATTGTACCCAAAAACAATACACCTCTAAGTTCAGAGATTTCGAAGGTCCTGTCAAATTTTCATCAAGATCGGATATGCCGTTTGCCTGGTAGAGAGTTAACAAACAGACAGAAAAACAAACAAAAAAAAAAAAAAAAAAAAAAAAAAAAAACACCCGAGCTAAATTTTTTGGGGGTCAGTGAAATTGAAGTCTTCGCTTCGCTCATCCAAAAACGCTCAAGTCCCGCCGCGTTGATGGATGAGCTTTTTTAAAGTTTTTAGTCTGCGTGGGATATCTTTACTTTTGCGAGTGCTTTGTTGCTTTGTTTTGCTTCCCACGCATTGTAGGTGATTGTTGTCAAGTTTCTATTGTTACTTGTCAATTTGTTATTATTTACCGTTAAAAACTTATATTAAAAGCTTTATTTCTATGGATTCTGGGTAACTTTGTCAACTTTTTCTTTCAAAAGGTACTTTATCACCATAACCTTAATGTCCATGTATAATATGAACGTTGTAGCCCCACCCGTTTGGTCAGAATTGGCCCAAATGGCACGAAAATATCGCATACAAATCAAAAAAACTTATATTAAAAGCTTTATTTCTATGAATTCCGGCTAACTTTTTCAACTTTTTCTTTCAAAAGGTACTACATCACCATAACCTTAATATCCATGTAAAATATGAACGTTGTAACCCCACCCGTTTGGTCTGAATCGGCCCAAATGTCACGAAAATATCGCACTAAAAATCGAAAAAAATCGTAAAAGTAAGATATTCATGAGAAATATTTCTTCGATTGTACCCAAAAACAATACACCTCTAAGTTCAGAGATTTCGAAGGTCCCCTCAAATTTTCATCAAGATCGGATATGCCGTTTGCCTGGTAGAGAGTTAACAAACAGACAGAAAAACAAACAAACAAAAAAAAAAAAAAAAAAAAAAAAAAAAAACAACCCGAGCTAAATTTTTTGGGGGTCAGTGAAATTGAAGTCTTCGCTTCGCTCATCCAATAACAACAATTTTATCACTAGGAAAACGCTTAAGTCCCGCCGCGTTGTTGGATGAGCGTAATTGGTGAATTGAGCTGCCATGTGTTTTGCGGATTTTCTGTTGTTCTGTGAAAAAATCAGAACTTTGTTCAATTTTTTTTAAATTAAATCAAATAAAATAAAAAATTAACTTATTTTTTTTTAATTAATCGTAATTTTAAAAAAGGAAAAAATCGTAATATTGAAATTTTCATAAGAAATAATTATTCGATTGCGCACAAATTTTACACGAATATATTAATTCTTAAAATTAAGGTTCTGTGAAAAAATCATTATAATCGGATAAAGCATGTAGGTGTTATAAGCAGAAGAAATAAAAAAAATCGTAAAATTGCGATTTTCATGAGAACCCAGCAAACATGTCTGTACCTGCCCGGCACCTGCCCGGCACTGTTGGGCCGGCACCAACAGTACCGGCCAGGTGCCGGCCAAAGTTACCGGCCCGGCAAAAATATGTCCCGCCGGCCGGCTGCCGGCCGGCACTTCCAAACCGGCACTGGGCCGGCACATGGTGTACAGCCTGTTCCGGCAGGCCGGCACCAATTTGATACTTAAATGTCAAGTGTTAAATTGGCCGGCACCAGCTTGGCACCTACCTGGCACCTTCTTTCTAGCTTGTACGGTTGGCCAGCACCAGCTGGGCACCTACCCGGCACCTACCCGACACATACTTCCTAGATTGTACGGTTGGCCGGCACCAGCTGGGCACCTACCCGGCACCTGCTTCCTAGATTGTACGGGTGGCTGGCTTCAGCTTGGCACCTACCCGGCACTGGGATGGCACCTATAATTGCTAGCTTGTATGGTTCGCCAGCATTAATTTGGCACCTACTTGCCAGTATGTAGGCCTACGGTTGTCCGGCTCCAGCTTGGCACCTACCCGGCACCTGTCAGTTTGTATGGATGGGTCAGGAACCCGCATTAATTCCACTCGCCAACAGTGAGTAGGAAATTACTGATGTTGAGCGTACATTTTAAATAGACCTAATGTTACCCACTCGCGCAACAAGCAATGTAATTATTCCCGTCCCACTTCACCGTTATTTATCATTCAATCTGAAAATCAAGTAATGTAGTAAAATCACAATATAATATATATTTTTAAATGATAGATCATATGACTACCTAGTAACATTGATGTCTTTTTTATTATGCGGAGACTGGAGAAGCGAGTTTTAACTGTCGGGTAAGGATTGGCAGTAGGATCGCACTTTCAATAATGCCTCATTTTCATCTCGACAACAAATGGCTATATGATAAAATAATATTAACTTTGGTCACGCCATCCGCTGCTCACGTGGTCACAGCATTGTTATTGCCCTTTGCTTGCCAGCTTGAAAACTTCACGAGGAGAGTAGGCAACAAATTAAATTATTTAGGTTTACTTATACCTAACATTTGTATTGTATTGTGTAAGTATGCAATTTTGGTTGCTCACAGAAACGCAGACAATCGATATAAAAAAACAATATTACAGCGGATTGTATTCAAGTAGGTAAAATAAAT
>JAMZAV010007208.1:0-27542 GCA_024449915.1 Sweltsa coloradensis | reverse complement strand
TGCGGGTAGGGGTGGATAGAAGGGGGGTCTGAAGTCGAGGTCTTAATGCGCCACTCTAGGCAAGATGCTGTGGGTGGGTAGGTCCCATGCTGGTCAGAACCAGCTGCGGGTAGGGGTGGATAGAAGGGGGGTCTGAAGTCGCGTTTGCAATTCTATTTATTTATTATTTTATTATTTATTTTCCACAGTCGGCTTAGTAGGAAGGAATAAAAGAGAGATTCAGAGAGTATCCCAGGTGACGACTGCCAGAGCTCGCCTCAAGCTTCGGTTTATGTGGTTTCAAGGGACGTCAACATGAAGGTCATAATGCACCACTCTATCCAGAGAGATATCGTGAGATAAAACCCGTGCTGGTCAGAACCTGCAGTCACGGTTAGAGGAGGAGGAAAAGGGGGTTCTTACGTCGTAGTCGTTATCGTGAGAGAAAGCGTCAGTATTTCAGTCGACGACATGCCAGGGCTCGCCACTTGTTTCTTATACTAGCTTGTCATTGCAAGATGGATTTTTTCTCTTTCATCGCCTTGCAGCAGAGCCATGCTCTGGCTTATCTACCCCGACCCAGACGGGGTCATGAGGGTATACACAATTACATGGTGTATACCCAGAAAGAAAAATATGTACTTCTCATGCAGTAAACCTTTCCTATACAGGGTTTACGCGGGTTGAGCTACAATTCCCACCTGTCCTTACACCTACACATGTTTTACATTGGTACAAACCAACAAACCAATGTAAAGTCAAAGAACACAACACAACATAATTTTGTAATCACAACAATCATCACACGTTTTTACTAACGAATGTTAAAGAACACGTGCTTAAAACTCATCTTCAGGGGCTGTGGGCCTTAGGCCTGCATTAACGGTTTGGTGTGGGGCTCCCCCTACCTTTATTGTAGAAAATCATGTATTCTTTACTTACGAAGGAGCGAATACCCATAAATAATGTTTAAAGACACCAATGTTCCCACATATATTTTTGCCCGGGGGCCCCTGATATAAATTACGTCGCGGAACAGTTCCAATACGGGGCAGTAGACGACGACGTGAGAAACTAGGGCGCTTCAACCGGTTTGGTCATATTGCGCCGCTTGTGAATGAAACTAAATGAAAAGAGTTAATGCAGGTATGTTTGATGATTAGATTGTTTTCTAAGTGTATAAATAACAAAATAAAATGATGATGAAAGTAATAGCAAAATAAAAGTTAAGTATGTGAATGAAAAGAAAGAAAAGAAAGAAATGTGTATGATGTGAAATAAATTTTGTTAAATAGATTAATATGGATGAGAAATTTAGAAAGTTTGTCGCCCTTATCATATGATAGAAGTTCTTCATATGATTGGGAGAGATCAAATTGCATGAGCAAGGCATCATATTTGGTACATTCTGCTAGCATATGATGAATGGTTCAAGGTACATTACATGTGTCACATATAAGAATAACCTTTTCTGTGGTTAAAAGATATCCGTGAGTTAGGCAAACAGGTAGGTTACTGTATACCACTGAATACTGAATTATTGTTTTTATTGATTATTTTTATTCAACGCCTAGAAACATGTAATGAACTTTGCTCTCCGCAGAACGGCTAAGGGTGACAATGCAAGATCGTTTTCAATTGGGGGCACACTTTGACGATCTGCTTCACCCCCTTTGCTAACAGCACTTTGTGTTCCCTATTGGTCACCCACTCAAGAACCGACGACGCTTGATGTTGCTTAACTTCGGTGATCTATCGAGAACCGGTGTATTTATCATGAGAAGGGAGGAGATCATATGACGACGTGAGAAACTAGGGCGCTTCAACCAGTAAGGTCGATTGCGCCGCCTGGAATATTGACAGTTAATGGAATGAGTCATTGGTGTGTTTGATGATTATATTGTTTTCTAAGTGTAAACATAAGAAAAAAAATAATAGCGATGATGATAGCAAAATGCAAAACAAAAAATATTTATGTGAATGGAAATATATAAAAAAAGGAAATGAGTATTATGTAAATGAAATTAGTTTAAAAAAATACTTTAATGACAAATTGAGAAAGTTTGTCGCCGTTATCATAATGTTCTATACGTTTTTTGAAATTAAGATTTGGGAAATATCAAATTGCGAGCGTTAGTAGACATTCTGTGACATTCAATTGTACACGCGTGACTCTGTTTTCGGGAGGGTTCCGGGTTCATATCCCGTGGGAGACCGGTAATCCTGACAAACATATGTTTTGCAAGGTTTTCCTCAGTTTTTTATGCGAATAGAGGATTGAGTCCTCTGAAACAACCCTGGGACATCCCTTTACAAACAACAATATACCTAGGTAGGGCACCTGCAGAGGCTTGCATTGCACCCTGGACAGGTTTTTCCCTGACCCAAAATTTTTTAAGTCTAATATATTCTGCTTCTATCAAGGAACAGCCGTTATTCAGTTTTTATCTTGAGTCATGGTTATAGGCTACAATATAAGCTAAGTTCCCAACCTTAAGTAAATTAAGACCCAAATAAGCCTACATATTTCTACCTACCGTTTACACAATCCTAAGCTAGGAACTGATGGACTCACGCCCAGTTAAAGTTAAAAACTTCTACCTACTACGAGAATTAAACCTTAAACCTTCAGCATTGGAAGCAGAACATCAAAACACTAGAGATCCACGACGACGTGAGAAACTAGGGCGCTTCAACCGGTTTTGTCATTTTGCGGTGCCTGTGAAATTGTAAGTATAAGCTAAATATTTAAACGATTGTGTACTGTACATTCATAATATACTAGAATTCGGAATTTTGTTTGAAAGTTATTTTGAAAATATGGATTTTGGATACAAGAATGTTAAAGTCGTGTCAACCGTTAGGTCATAAAGCGCCACGGGCAAGGGGAGGAAGGGGAGCTTTTTTAATTTATGAAGAAAAAAAAAATTATAAATTTTCAAGTCTTTTGACGTTTTCACTGGGGTTTTTTAATTTGAATTCAGGGCCACGTCAACCGTAAGGACATAATTTGATAGAAGCTCTTTATCTGATTGGGGAGAGATAAAAAACTTTTCGCTTCATATCAAATTTGGTTCATCATTAGGAAAAAAGAAATAAAACAATAAACACATGCATTATTAACGACAATTCAGAAATTAAAAATGTCCGCCCCCCAAACCCGGGGAATCGAACCACGTATCTCCCGCATTCCAGACAGGCGTCTTAACCACTAGGACCATCAGGACGGGTACATTTTGATCTCTTATTTTGCAATTTTGATCTAGCTGATGTTTGCGAGGTGAACGTTTCTTTTGAATCGCCTTTTTTCAATTAGCAGAGCCATGCCTAGGTCAATTTTTTACCTCCGGCAAATACATTTAAAAAGGCTTTTTGATTGGGTTTTGTTTATTTAGATTAAGGACGTGTCAACCCCTTAAGTATATTCACCCATCTTACCTAAAGGATATTGGGAGAAGGGGCCAATGCTGGTCAGTACCAGCTACGGGTAAGGGGAGAAAGGAGCTTCTCACGTTGCGGTCGTCATTGTCGTCATCATCGTCGAGGGGGTGTCAAGGGAAGGGGGCTAATTCCCCGACGACGATTGCCAGAGCTCGTCTTTGTCTCGGGGAGTAATATTTCTACCCTTCTTACAAGCTGATGTTTGCGAGGTGACTTTTCTCTTGAATCGCCTTTACTAACTTTTACTTTTTTGTCAGACACGAAGTAAGCGTGGAGCTATGTTTTCTCTTGCCATTTCCCCTTGGCACATTTTACTTAATTAATGTGTTGGAGAAAAATAATTAATTTTCATGTTGGGGAAAATGACTAAAAACACTTTAGTACTTCTGAGATAAATGATTTTTTGAATTTTATTTTATTAAGGGCGCGTCAACCGTATGGATATAATGTTCCACTCTAGCATAAAAATATAGATACTATGCCCTGAAGAAAACGGCGACAAGAGAAACTAGAGGGCTCCAACCGGGTAGGTATTTTAAATTTCGCCGTCATGTGATATTTTTAAGTAATAAATTGAATTAATATTTCGTTTAATTTATTTGGATTAGGAGCGCACTGAAGGTTATCATAATGCTACCCCTTCAGCATATAGAGGATATTGGTGAGAAGGTCCCACGCCCTGATCAGTGCCAGCCAAAAGGGGATCGTTGGAGGAAATGGGGGGGGGGGGGGTTATATTATAATCGTCGTCGACGTCGAGGAGGACGTCAAATTATGGGGGATATGTCTCCGACGTCCGACGACCAAAAAGAGCTCGCCTCTTGTTTCGTGGAATTATTGTGATTCATTGTTTATGGGTGCGTCAACAGTAGTTCATAATGCGCACTCTAAACTTAGACGATATAGGGAGGAGGGGCCCGTGGTGGTCAGAACCAGTTATGTTACGTTTTTGGTTTATTTGGATAAGGGGCGCGTCAAACCGTTAAAATCATAATGCACCACTCTAGCCTAAGGGGGGGGAGAGGAGGGGCCAATGCTGGTCAGAACCAGCCACGGCTAAGGGGTGGAAGGGGGGTTTCTCATGTCGCGGTCGTCATCGTCTTTGTCATTGTTCGTTTTTTATTGTCATCGTCGCCGGGGGGTCGTCAAGGGAAGAAGGCAAGGTCCCCGAAGACGATTGCGAGAGCTCGCCTCTAGTTTTGGGGAGTAATATACTCTGCTCTAACCAGCTGATGTTTGCGAGGTGGACTTTTTCTCTTGAATCGCCTTTTACGATTAGCAGAGCCATGCTCTGGGCCAATTCTAACCCGGCCCCAGACGGGGGAGTTATGTTACGGGGGAGGAAAGGGAGTATTTAACTCCACCACAAACTAGCTGATGTTTGCAAGATAAAGTTTTTTCTTTCCTCGCATGTTTTATATAGCAGAGCCATGCTTAGAGCTTTATTCTACCCCGTGCCCAGACGGGGGATATTTTGTTAATACAAAACATATCATGCAGCTTTCTTAGAAACGTTTTTTTAACGTTTAAGACTACGACGTGATTAAAATTTTCCACCTGTCATAGGTAAAGCATGTAATTATAAAATGTTTTGATCATGGAAAACAGGCGCGTCAACCGTTGGGACATAATAAATGCACCACTCTAACCTAGGTGATGTGGGGATGACAAAACCGTGCTGGTCAGAAGCTGCCACAGGCAAGGTGAGGGGGGGGGGGAGCTGTAAAATAATGTTCGAAAATGAAACTATACAATGATTGCCGTACATTCAAGCTCTCTCATAGAATGCCAATTTCGTATGTTTTGTTATTTTCGTCCAGGATGGCTGTGTATTGCGACGCCATACAGGTAGAAGTAATGCGCCGAGCCGCACAAGTTTATGCCGAGATGAACCAAGTGGACTAATGAATGAGGACGACAAGATAAACTAACACTCTTCAAGCGGGTAGGTCAAATCACGCTGTCTTTCAAACTGTTCATTTCTTGATAAATTTTAAATTGTTTTCTTAGATTAAAGTTTCATGTTTCTGGTTTTTTAATGGTATGGCTAAAGGGCGTGTCAACCGTGAAGTCATAATGCGCCATTCTAGCTTAGGGATAATGGGGAAGAAAGTCACAAAACCAGTTAAATAGTACATTTACTTGCGAGTTGGACACATTGTTCTCTTCGAGAGCAGGGTTCTTTTGTATGTCAGCTTATTGAAATCTATACAATTTCAGATTCCGAGGAGCATCACGTCCGATGATTGACAACAGGATTAGACTAGAATAAAGAGAAAAATCTTAAGTTAATAAAGTAATTAATAAGTTTATCTAATACAATCATTAACTCTTGAAATCATTATTAAAATCAAAATCTTATTCTATTACAAAAATCTATTATTTTTTGTTAGTTTTACCCACTTTAAATGAAAAAAAATCGGACATAATTTACGCCTACCTACCTAAGGGCTGGGATCTACTCAAGAGTAGTCCTAATCCTATGGCCATACCGAGATAAATCTCTTATTGGCATGTTGTCATTGAATTTGAATAATTGCTTTACTATTTTAGACTTTATTTTGCCCACTGGGGGTATTTAGCAGTGCAACCATAGGTGGAGTAGCCTATTTTGGTCTATGCGTGCGTTGCAAAAGTTTATTGAACATGGCTGCGGGTTAGTCCGCTGCTCAGGGAGAGGCCCTGAGGTGCTGAAGCGCGAAGGCTTCGACTCAGGGCACTTCCTAAGTTTGTCAAAAAATTTAAAATTTAATGTTATCAAGATGTAAAATTAAAGAACTTAGCTACACCAGGGTGGCTTGTCAATTGCTATGTGGTCAAGGTGAGTAATTAAAATAGTTAATTGGAGTTGGAAACTCAGGTCAAGACTGTTAGTACTTAAAAGAGAAAGTTATAAGCGAGCTAGAGGTAGAGACCCCTGAGCACTACTTGACAAGCAGTAGCTCTGGGCAGTTCCTCGGCTGCGATACAGTCATGGGCAATAGTCAATTTTGGAAGGGTCATCCAAGTATCATGAGGCCACAGTTGTCAATTGATTGCGAGATGACAGTGTTGGATTAGCATTAGCTAATAATATACGCAGGGTATTTGGCTGCAGCAGTTGGCATTATCAAGAGTTACGAGTCTGATAGCCAAGTGCCTGCAAGCGTATCTGAATACCTTGCTGGGCGACCCGGCTAGCGACAGTCATTGGAGTTGCGCAGCGATGAATCACTGGCTAGTAATAGCTGGAGTGTAGCAAGAACAGCTACACATCAGCAGTCCAAATGAGGGGAGCCTCTTTTGGACGCTTGAACTTGTTTGCTGGTGGGTCAGGATCCAGTATAATTGCCGCTATCAGCGGATTGCTGTGGTCATGGTTGGAATGATAAAATTGTTGGACTGACTTTTTAATGTGAGTGCGTAGAGAGGGGACATTTAGATCCCTTCGGACGTATTTAAGTGCATAATAGATTGGGGATCTAGATGCTATCCTTAGCGCTCGATTTTGTACCTTCTCAAGTGTCTCAAGGTGAGTATTAGCGGCCGTGGCCCAGACTGGAGCCGCATATGTAAGCAGTGGTCTAACTAGTGAGCTGTAGAGCAAAGTGGCATTAGATATTGACATCCTACTACGCTTTCTCATGAGAGGATAGAGTGCAGATAATCTTTTATTGGCGCGGTCCGCAATTTCCTGGATATGCCTGGCCCAGTTAAGTTTGTGGTCCATAGTTACACCCAGGTACTTAGCTGATTTCTCGTCTGGGATAGCTTCATTAAATAAAGTCAAAGAATCGTGATTGTTGTACTTCGGAAGATTTCGCTTGGTAAATAAAACAGATATGCTTTTAGCCACATTTAATTTAATTCGCCAGAGGGTATACCATTCCTCTAGCTTTTCTAAAGCAGCTTGCAATTTTTTATAGGCTAGGGATGCTCTCCATGAGCTGGCTAAAAGGGCCGTGTCATCCGCGTAAAGAGCGTAGGTGACACCTGGTATCTGTGGAAGGTCGTTTATGAAAATACAAAATAAGAAGGGGCCCAGGATAGATCCTTGCGGGACTCCTGCATTAGCTGACCTTGCAGATGATAGCGAGTTTCCTATTTGTGCCACAAATTGCCTGTGTGCTAAGTAAGATTGTATTAGCTTTATTAGGTACGGGGGAAAGTCCAGGTCAATCATTTTGAAAAGCAGGCCCTGGTGCCAAACCTTGTCAAAGGCCTGCGCAATGTCAAGAAATACAGCGGCAGTTACCTTATTTTCGTTGAAGCCCTTGGCAATTTCATCAGCTACCCGTACGAGCTGCTGAGTAGTAGAATGTTTTCTACGAAACCCGAATTGCTGATTTATCAAAATGTTTTTATTAGTGGAGAAATCCTCGAGTCTTTTTAAAATTATCTTTTCGAACAGTTTTGATAGGCCACTGAGGAGACTGATGGGCCTGTAGTTTTGCGGTAATTTGCTATCTTTGCCGGGTTTCGGAAATAAGATAACTTTAGATGTTTTGAAAGATAATGAGAAAATTTGTTGTTTGATCATTATATTAAAGAGATTAGTAATTAGGATGACAGCTTTCCTTGGTAAGTTTTTAAGGGCCAGGTTGGGAATGCCATCAAGTCCCGGGGCCTTCTTATTTTTCAGCTTTCTGATGATATCAATGACCTCCTTAGGTGAGCAAGGGGCTTCGGCATTAATAGTCGGGGTAATTTGTTCAGCGTTAAAATTTTCAATCCGCCTTTCAACCATCACAATGTGGTCAGCAGAGCTAGGTATATCATTCGGGGTGAAGGCTGCCTCAAGCGTGTCTGCCATCAACTCAGCTTTTGCTTCGTCAGTATATACAATTCCGTTTGGTCCATGCAGGGGGGGATTACGCTGGGGGATTTTCAGCATTGCCTTTGCCATCTGCCAAAGGGATTGATCATCAGTTTTTAGGGATTGCATCTTATGAGTCCATTCGCGGTTGCGGTGGGCTGCAATCTGTTCTCTTACGTCAGCTGACATTTGGTTTCAAAGTTGTTTTATGTGCGGCGTTCTGTGTGATTGCCAGGCTCGTCGGACTCTGTTTTTGGCTTGAATTGTTTTTAAAATTCGGGGGGGCAAATCAAAGGTTGATTTAGTTGAAGTTGGATACGGTGATGGCGTACTTAGTTCGAGGGCTTTGATTATGTTGCTGGATAGATCTTCAAAAAGATTGTCTATATTCTCTGCAGTAGAGAATGTTGGAGCTGCATCCTGGATATGTGCTGTAAGTTCTTCCCTGAATTGGGGCCAGTCTGTTTTTGTGACATTGATATGCTTGGGGCGAGTTTCATTGATAAAAAAGTCGCCATACTTAATCAAGAGTGGGTTGTGGTCAGAGTTAAGTTCGGTAAGTGCCTGGACTGTCATCGAGTTAGTCAGGTTATAGCTAAGGGCGATGTCCAAAATATCGGGCTGGTTGTTAGAGTTTGAGAAATGTGGTGGAGTGTCTGGTCCAGAGATTTGGATGTTTCGCTTAATGCAATGCTTGTAGAGGATTCGGCCATCAGCATTAGTGCGACGTGATAGCCAGGTGGCATGTTTGCAGTTCAAGTCACCTGCCATTATGGTAGGGATCTTGGAGCTAACTAGTTTGTCAATATCTGAGGTGATTAACTTGGTTTGGGGGGGCTTATAAGTTGATATAAAGCGCAGATAAGAGGATTTCGTTTTTACTGTAATTGCTGTCGCCTCTAGACTGTCCAAAAGCGGGGTGTCAATGTAGTGATGAATTAAAGAGTTTTTAATAATTATTGCTGTTCCTCCGCCTCGAGTTGAGCGATCATTTCGATATACCCTGTATCTATGTATATTAAATTTATCTGTTGGATTTAGCCAAGTTTCATAGATTAGTGCGACGTCGATCTTAAGTCGCTTCATAGCTTCTACAAGCTCGTCTTTCTTGGGCAATAATGAATTAGCATTCCAGGCTAAGATCCTTAAGTTTGATTTATCGGGGTTTCTATGGCTTTGCGCCATTCTGGTTTCTTAGCTTTTTCACCATAAATAATGGCATTGCAAATTGTAAAATTACGTCAACTCTGTCTTCGTTCTTTGCATTGCATAGAGCTGCCATGAGCTCGTTTGCCCACTTGACCATCCCATTAAAATTAAGTCCGGATGGATCTTCATTATGCTGATCAATTTTATTAGAGCCGCGAGGCTGGTGATTTGGGCGGTTGGGCCTTGCTTGCTTATGCTCTGAGGGACCTGCTTGTTCGGTATCAGTTCCATTATTATCGTCATCACTGGCAGTCTGTTCGGCATTATCGGTTTGGTAGTCATCCATTTGCAAATTGAACTTCCTTATCCTGTCGCGCCGGGACATCGCGCTTAGATCAGAAGCTGACAGTCGCTTGTGATTGGGCTTTGGAGACTTGGTGGTAAGAGTAGGGAAGTCGGTAACATTAGGAGGTTGTTGACGGGCTACATTGGGAGCTAGTCCCCAGGGCCCCGATTCATGTACATTTTTATCCCGGTATAAGCCGAGTTAGGTGGTATAAGTGCGGTATAACTCCGAATCCAATTCATGAAGACTTATCCCGCCTCGACCGGGGATAAGAAAATACGTAAACAGATGGCGGACATTTTAAATTTTGCATCTATGTGTAAAACGAGAAAAGTTGTCATTACTCTCATAAAACAAATCAGAACCCGTCCCGGGCCTAGGCCCAGATGTAGAAAATTATTCATAATACAACAGTGTAGGCCTAAAGTTCCATTAGGCTATAGGACTACATTCAATTAATGCTAACATAACACGTTTGACAAGCCCTAGGCCTCTCCTAGGCAACCCTGGACCTGCACTACCTTGTTCAGACACATCCCGCACAAATAACTAGTTTTGATTACTTAAAGCCTAATGCAGATAAAGAATGGTATGATAGTCCTAGGCTATTCCAAAATTTACGGCAATAATAAGCCTTTTCTTTTCTTTAAATGAATTCACGCAAACTCCTGTCACTAAATGAAAAAGTAAAACAAAAGATGGTGGAAATTTTCAGTGTTCTTTTGCTAATTTGCTGATTTACATGGCTGTGGAATGCAGTGGAAAATAACATTTGTTGTGTCTGTTGTTGCATTGGAAATTTTTGATTGGATGAGAGTTGCCCAGACTTAACCAGGCCTTATCCTGCCATGTCCTGCATTATACCGTCCTTATACCACCTATACCCGGGATAAATGTACATGAATCGGGGCCCAGGGGTTGATCTTGGGAGGTTGGGCTGCTCTGAACTTTTCGCCGGAGCTCTTGTTAGAGACAACTTTTTGGCTTGTGCCAGGCTTGGTAATTTTATCAGTGGCAGCTTTATATGCCGGGCAGCCACGCCAATTGGAAGTGTGCTGACCAGCACAGTTAGCACATCTGGCAGCGGTATTTCTGTCTTTACCGCAGCTCTTTGATTCATGCTTCTGGCCGCATTTGACGCACCTGAAGTCATTAACACAGTTACGTGAAACATGCCCATATCGTTGGCACCGATAGCATTGGGCCGGGCCTATAGGCGATTTAAATTTTTCAAAAGTGACCACACAGTAGCATAGGTGTGACACTGTGCTTAACTCCTTAGCCATTTCAGGGGTTGTTTTGAGTAAGAAAAGCGGGAGTAAAGCTTTGTTGCCCCTCTGGCTTCTTAGCTGAATTACTTCCTCGCATTCAATGTCAAGGCTTGCTAGACTGCTTTTTATCCATTCGGGGCTTATAGACTTATCTAGTCCCCGAACTACAGTTTTTGTTGATTTCTCACCCAAAGGTGTGAACGTATGAAACTGAATTTTATTTTCATTGAGATATCGGATTGCTGCCCTAAAATCATCGGGTGTTGTGGTTCTTAGCTTCGTGGTTTCACCTTTTGATTTAAATGAGAATTCTTCATCGCATAAGCCCAGCAAGTCATTGGCGACCTGCTGGAATGCTGTTATTTGCCGAAGGATTATCGGAGGGGGGAGAGGGCCCTTTTTGGTCTGGTCAGGATCGGCTTCCTGCAGAGTCTCAGGATTTTCAGTTCCTTCGTTGGTTGGGTTATCATGATTGTTTTGTGCATCGTCATCACCAGTGTTCTCATCAACAATGAGCGGGGCATAACGATTTTTGAGTATTGGATCATGGTCAGAAAATCGGGACTTTCTCTTTTTAGAGGGAGTACGGTTTTCTTTTGTCGTAGTTTTTGGCTTTAGGAAGTCCGCCTTCTTGGCTGTAGATGCCTTGACGGCCCTACGTTTGCGGTTTCCTACTTTGGTGTATCTCTCTAAAGACTGGGTGCGTCCATATTCGTCGTCATCGGAAGACATTTCGTTGTCCTCTTTGAGAATAGGTGCAACATTATTCAAATTTGAATTCGACATAGTGTCAGAGTGGCATGAGCCGGGTCAATAGTAAAGAAGTCAAGGCAGAGCCTTGGTCAAAGTTAAAAAAAGGCTTGTTCCAATTGACCCCAAAATTAGGTTGCTGAGCAGTCAAAGAATAAAATTATTAAAAAGGTAGGAGTTTAGGCGTTTTGCCAGTCATTATAGATAAGTAAAAAGTCAATTATAAAAAGTACAAGGGAGGGCAAGCGGAAGTGGACCAAGTACAGGCCGGAGCCTCCTGTACCCAAGGTCTGCTGGATCTCCGCCTAGCGGAGGATCGTCTAACTCTCTAGGTTAGGTCGTCGCAGCAGCGAATTAGAAGCCATCTTGGTGATTAATTCTAGAGCGGGAATGCAGTAACTAGTACTTTTTCACGCACTTTGCATACTTCTGAGTTAATTAACTAAAAAACTGGAGGTTGTCAACGAGGTTGAATACCATGTAAGTAATCAGGATGAATGCTACTATAATCTCATATAGTGGTTATGTTTGGAAAAGTCGTCGTTTTCCTTTAAAACGAGCATTTCCCGGGGTATAGTATTTTTTCACGCACTTTGCATACTAATGAGTTAATTACTTAAAAAACTGAAGGTTGTCAACGACTTTCAATAGCCTGTTAGTAATCAGGATGAATGCCACTATAACGTCATATAGTGGTTATGTTTGGACATGTAGTCGTTTTCCTTTAAAACGAGCATTTCCCGGGAATGTTGTACTTTTTCACGCACTTTGCATACTAATGAGTTAATTACCTAAAAACTGGAGGTTGTTAACGAGGTTGAATACCATGATTGTAATAAGGGTGAATGCCACTAGGAAGCTTCGCAAACGCTTTTTCAGGCGCGTTGTTGGATGAGCGTAATTTTTTACGAAAAAAACGTAAAATTGCGATTTTTTCATGAGAAATAATTTTTTGATTACGCTCAAATTTCCCACAAATATATAAATTCATAGAATAAAGATTCTGTGCAAAAATCATTACAATCAGATAATGCATGTATGTGTTATAAGTCGAAGAAATATTTTAAAAATTAAAAAAATCGTAAAATTGCGATTTTCAACAGAAATCATTTTTCGATTGCGCTAAAAAAAAACGTGTCAGTTCTAAGTTCAGAGATTTCGAAAGCCTCCACAAAATTTCATCGCAATTGGAGTATCGGTTTAGCCAGAATCGTGTTAACAAACACACAAAAATACAGAAAAAAAGAGAAAAAACATTCCGTTTTTTTTCTCTGCGGTGTAGTGAAATGGAATCTTCGATCCGCTCCCTACGCTCAACCAACTATAACGTTATATAGTGGTTATGTTTGTACATATCGTCGTTATCCTTTAAAACGAGCTTTTCTCGGCGACATAGTAATTTTTCACACGCTACCTTGAAAAATGCCGTCATTTACTAGTGTTTTTATGATTATGTGTAGACACTATTTGGATGAGCGCTGCTCATCCATGCTCATCCATGCTCTGAAGCAAAGATTCCATTTCACTACACTGGAGAAAAAATCCGGAATGTTTTTTTTCTGTATTTTTGTGTGTTAGTCAGCACGATTCCGGCTAAACCGATACTCCAATTGCGATGGAATTTTCTGAAGGCCTTCGAAATCTCTGAACTTAGAACTGCCACGTTTTTGAGCGCAATCGGAAAATTATTTTTCATGAAAATCGCAATTTTACGAATTTTTTCGATTTTTTAAAAATTTCTTCGACTAATTAACACCTACATGCTTTATCCGATTGTAATGATTTATTTACAGAACCTTAATTTTATGAATTGATGTATTCGTGTGATATTTGAGCGGAATCGAAAAATTGTTTCTCATGATAATCGCAATTTCACAAATAATTATTTCTTATGAAAATTGCAATTTTACGATCTTTTTTTTTTAATTACGATTTTTTAAAATTTGCAAAATTTTCGTTAATTTGTTATTTAATTTAATTTAATTTTTTTTTTTAAATTCGACTAGTAATGATTTTTTTACAGAACAACAGAAAATCCGCATAACACATGGCAGCTCAATGCACCAATTACGCTCATCCAGCAACGCGCCTGAAAAAGCGTTTGCGAAGAGGGTTGTGTTCCGCAAAGGCGACCAGAACGACCAGTCTGCGACCAATGGAATTTAAGTAAACACAATTCGCACCAATGACAGATCAGATTTGCAAGAAACGTATGCGATGCGTTGCTGTTTTCACTGTTGTGGTCGAGACCAAGAAGCCCACAGTTTTATTCCGGTCGTGGGCTGGTCTTGAAGAAAGCGCGGTTATTTCAAATTCTTTCATTGAAAATCATGGAATAATGTCAACTTCCGACAATGTTCCTGTAACTACACATGGGTAGACAATAATTCATTCATTCTTTCATTCAAATCATTCATTTATTTAGTAAATGATATGATTTATGTAACAATTTAACGAGATATCACAACTTTTCATTAAAACACGGCCTTGTAGATGCAAGCACCATTTCTGAGCCAAGGCAGTACCCCAACAATCAGACGTTGAGTGAAACAATGAAAATAACAAAGCCCAGAATGGTCGACCGGTCGCCTTTACGGAACACAACCATAGTATTATCACGTGTGTTGCTTTGGGCACAAGGCATGTTGGTAATAAATTATCAGAAACAGGCTTTCAGAAATAATCTTTTAAAATCGTAAGAAAAATTGCTCATGGATATACACATCACAAATAACGTATGGTATTTAAAATATTATTATTTATTATTATTTATTATTATTAATTACATTACAACAAATTGCTAGCTTCATTTTTATTGTGTTGTCAATTTTATTATCTCGAAATGCATGCGATTCTTTTCTGGCATCTACATCGTCATTTTGTTGTCAAGTTTTAGGGCGCGCTAAGTAGATGTTCACTTTGATTTTTAAAATTCCCTCTATTTCTCGTGCAAATCACCAATATGGCTGCTATACATTGTGGAACGGGTTGCGACGACCTAACTTCGTGGCCACACGAGCGAGTTAGACGAGCCTCCGCCAGGTGGCGGAGATCTAGAGGACCTTGCCTGTACCTAGCCCCTACAGGTCCTATGCTTACCCCCCAGTCCTAACTAAACAATGCACCAATGCCACTAATTGTCATTGGCTTGTCCGTCGAGAGCGTCTGACGCCAACCACGCCTGACCGACAAGGCACCCAGGGGGAGCTCACCCCTAGTGGGTTTAGCCCCCGAGTGCCTCCTAGTACTTACGATTTTATGCTAATTGTCTGTACGCCAGTCTTGACTTAATCTCCCTTAGTGGGGCCTGCAAACGCACGCTGTGGCTCTGCTGGGCTCCTCTTGAGGTGATGCTCGCTCCTCGACTCCTCGATCGATGAATGAATGAATGCGAATGAATGCATAATTTACGGTTTTTAAGTATTTTATTTATATTATTTTAGAATAAATACCTGTTAATAAATACCTGTTAGCATGTTAAGTAGATGGGAGCGATTTGTAGCCAAAATAATTTTAAAGATGGCCGTCAGTTTGATAGGTATGCATACTAGCCATTAACATCAAATGATTACTAAATTCCCTTATGCAATAACTTCTTATTGTTTCTGTTTGTTCAATATCATGCTGCACAAGCTTAAACCATATGAAACAATCCAGTAAAATACTTAAATGCATTAAAAAACATAAACTAAAACGCCAAATCGCCAATTTGTTGATGGCAGATTGACTCTTCGATTTGCTACGCTCGCGCCTGTGCGGAGGTATTGGAGACTGCGTATCTAGCCTACTATAGGTGTTTAATATCTATGGTTACGTCATATTGCGCCGCCTGTGATTTAAAAAAGTTGATGAGATGAGTTAATGGTGTGTTTGATGATAAGATTGTTTTCTAAATTGTTGCGAGATGGACATTTCCTCCTTCCCCAACTTTTACTTTGAGCTTTTTTTGTTAAATTGAATTAAGGACGCGTCAACCGTTATGTCATAATGCACCACTCTAGCCTAGGGGTTATGGGGAGGAAACGCCCATGCTGGTCAGAACCAGCCGCGGGTAAGGGGAGGATAGGGGAGATCTCACGTCGCGGTCATCATTGTCGTTGTCATCGTTCGTTGTGTCATTGTCATCGTCGTTAAGGGGCCGTCAAGGTCAGGGGGCAAGGTCCCCGATGACGATTGCCAGAGCTCGCCTCTAGTTTCGGGGAGTAATATACTCTCCTCCAACTAGCTGATGTTTGCGAGGTGGACTTTTTCTCTTGAATCGCCTTTTACGATTAGCAGAGCCATGCTTTCGGCCAATTCTACCCGGTCCCAGGTGGGAGCATATCACAACAGTTATAAAGAGAGCATACAACAATTAGAATAAAAATGACGAGAGAAACTAGGACGTTTCCACCGGGAAGATCATATTGCGCAGCCTGATAAATTGTAATTCAATACATTGAATTGAATTTTTGAATGATTTTATATTGTATTGATATCAACCATTAGGGTATAATGCAGAGTTTATTTTGCGTATGGGCGCGTAAATCATTAGGTTATAATGCACCTCTGTAAATTAGGTGATGTGGAAATGAAAATCCCATGCTGTGCAGAACCAGCCAAAGGTAGGTGATGGAAGGGGATGGGCAGTTTTGTCGTCGTCGTCGTTGTTGTTATATTGAAAGTTTAAATTAATAAGTTTGTGGTGTGTTTGATGATTATATTGTTTTCTATATTTATTAAAGGAAAGAAAATGATGGAGATGACTGGTGATAGTAATTGCAATATTAAAAAGGTGATTTATTTTAATGAAAATATTTTTGTAATACAAAAAGGTAAAATTTTAATTTATTTTTTTGGATTATGGAGCGTTAGCCGTTCGTAAGGGATGTGGGAAGAAAATGATCCGTGCTTATCAGATATCTTACGTTATTATATACTTTTAAATTTAGCTTTTAAGATAATAATTATTGTAATTCCAACATATTTACGATTATATACAATATTCTCTGATTTTAATGCTAATTTTATTTCTGTTGTTGAAGAAATACAGTATAAAAATAACCTATTTTGTAATATGCATCAACAGTTGTGCAATAATGACTTGTTTTATCTTAGAGGATCAAGATAAGAGAGGTTTGAAGTGTCGAGCAGTTTGATGCACCTTTACGAGATGCATTAATAGTATAATGTTTGTTGGTAGACCTGCCAAGGGTGTAATGTATGCACCTCTTCAGGTATCACAAAAATGATTAATGGCCAAAGAGACGACGTGAGAAACAGGGTGTTTCAAACATGTAAATCATATTTCGCCACCTGTGATATTGTAAGTAATAAATGGATTTTTTTATTTACATAATCTATTGTATAGTTGGATTATAGATAAGAATTTAGTTAATTAAGATAAGGGGCGCCTCAACCGCTAAGTCATAATGCGCCACTCTAAGCTTGAGGATGTGGGGAGGAATGTCTCCTCTCTGCTCAGAACCAGTCACGGGTAGGAGGAGGACAGGGCGGGTTCTCAGGGAGTGGTCGTCATCATCTTTGCCATCGTTCTTATTTTAATGTGTCGTCGCCAGGGAGGTCGTCAGGGGGAGGGGAAGTGGTCACCTGCACCGTCTACGAGGTCGCCTACGTTCTGATCAGCATTGCAATGATCTACTGTACACATACAATGCCAATATGTTTGGGGGGATGCCATGTACTTATAATTGTACCCATAACTACGCAGTTGCAGGCATTATTTCAAAGCACACAGAAATGTGAGCTGGCAAGAGATAATCAAGAACGCTCTTACCGTGAGTTCTAATTGACCCGCAAGTTTTTTAAAAGTTGTTTTTGTTTATTTGGATTAAGGGCGCGTCACCCGTTAGGTTGTATAAAGCCACTCTAGAGTAGGGGATATAGAGATGTGGCTCATGCTGGTCAGAACCAGCCAAGGGTAGGTAGGGGGAGTCGTGGTCGTTATAGAATTTGTCATCTTTCGTGGTGTTGTCGTCGTCGTCAAGTAGGTCATCAATAAGGGCAGTGGGTAAGGTCTCCGACGACGATTGCCAGAGATGGCTTCTAGTTTTTGGGAGTAATCTATAGCTGATGTTCGCAAAATTGACTTTATCTCTTTCCTAGCCTGTTACAATTAGCAGAGAATTGCTCTGGGACAAATTCTCCCCTGGACAAATCCAAACTTTAACCAGAGGTCTGAAGCATAAAAAAAATACATTTTTTTAAAATCTTAAAACGACGAGAGAAACTAGGGCCCTTCACCCAGGTGGATCATATTGCGACGCCTGACATAGTGTGAGTCAATTAATTGATTTAAGATTGAAGTTACGTGCTTTTCGAATAAGTGAGTGTCAATCGTCAGGGTAAAATGTGCAAATCGCTTATAGGTCTATGATTTTTACTTGTTTTACTGTTTATTGGATTGAAATTTTAAATGACATCGTCGCGTGTTTGAATTTTATAAGTTCATTTGGTTTATCGGTGCCTAAACCGTAAGGCTATAATGCTCCATAACCCTAGGCAATATAAATAGCACAATCCCGTGCTGGTCAGAACCAGCCAAGGGTAGTTAGAGGAAGGGCGAGTGGAGGAGTAGGTTTGTTGTGTTCGTGTTTCATTGTCGTCGTCGTATTTTCCCTTAGGTTATATGATTGAGGGCGCGTCAACACTCAACCGTATGGTCATAATGCACCGCGTGTGATATTGAAAGTAATTAGGAAAACGCTAAAGTCCCGCCGCGTTGATGGATGAGCTTTTTAAAGTTTTAGTTTGCGTGGGATATCTTTACTTTTGCAAGTGCTTTGTTTTGTTGCCTACGCATTGCAGTGTTGTTGTCAAGTTTCTATTGTTTATTGTCAATTTTTATTATTTACCGTAAAAAACTTATATTAAAAGCTTTATTTCTATGAATTCTGGCTAACTTTTTCAACTTTTTCTTTTAAAAGGTAATACATCACCATAACCTTAATGTCCATGTATAATATGAACGTTGTAGCCCCACCCGTTTGGTCAGAATTGGACCAAATGGCACGAAAATATCGCACAAAAAATCAAAAAACTTATATTAAAAGCTTTATTTCTATAGATTCTGGCTATTTTTTTCAACTTTTTCTTTAAAAATGTACTACATCATCATAACCTCAATGTCCATGTATAACATGAACGTTGTAGCCCCACCCGTTTGGTCAGAATTGGCCCAAATGGCACGAAAATATCGCACAAAAAATCGAAAAAAATCGTAAAAGTACGATATTCATGAGAAATATTTCTTCGATTGTACCCAAAAACAATACACCTCTAAGTTCAGAGATTTCGAAGGTCCTGTCAAATTTTCATCAAGATCGGATATGCCGTTTGCCTGGGAGAGAGTTAACAAACAGACAAAAAAACAAACAAAAAAAAAAAAAAAAAAAACACCCGAGCTAAATTTTTTGGGGGGGTCAGTGAAATTGAAGTCTTCGCTTCGCTCATCCAATAAAAATATGAGCCTGTTGGTGTGTTTAAAGATGTAAGTGTTTAATAAAAATATAAAGATAGAATATAGAATATATAAAAGAATATAAAGAATGTTAGTAATAGCAGTGATTTCGATGAATAGCGCATCACACGTGAGTCCTATTGCTTTTGGAGATGTGGTGAGGAAAGTCCCATGCTGGTCAGAACCAGCCACAGGTGTAGGAGTGAAATATCACGTTTTGGTTGTCATCGTCTTTGTCATCGTTCATGTCGTCATTAAATTTGTAGTAGGGGAGATCGTCAAGGGAAAGGGAAGGTGTCCCCGACGACGATCGCCAGAGCCTCCTGTAGTTTCGGGTAGAATGTACTTCCCTATCCTATTCTACCTGATGTTTGCAAGATAGGCTTTTGGGGATACACATCAGGATCCATACAGTCCCAGCGACATGCAAGGACGGGTTACGAGCCACTTCCAATACAAAAGGTCTCGTATTTAAGTCCCAATAAGGCCTGTGGTTAATTAACTCTAAAAAATAGTCTCAATCCCACAAATAAAAAGCGTTTGCTTTTGGTACTGGGATTGTAGAAGCAAGTGGCAAACTGAACCAGCCCCAGAAGGCAGAGAGAAAAGCGATTCTGAGCTATATTTAATAGGCCTAACAACAAATTTGTTATTTTTGGTTTAAGAACGCGTCAACAGGGGTTGTTTTGGTTTATTTGGATTAAGGACGCGTCAACCGTTAGGTCATAATGCACCACTCTAAGCTAGGGGGAGGGGGGAGGAGGGGCCCATGCTGGTCAGAGCCAGCCACGGGTGAGGGGAGGAAAGGGGGTTCTCACGTTGCGGTCGTCATTGTCTTCGTCATCGTTCGGGTTGTCATTGTCGTCATCGTCGTCGAGGCGTCGTCAATGGAAAGGGCAAGGTCCCCGACGACGATTGCCAGAGCTCGCCTCTATTTTCGGGGAGTAAAATGTGTCATTATGACATGTTTTATCCTAGAGGATCAAGATAAGAGCGGTTAAAGTGTCGAGCAGTATGAGGCGCCTTTACAAGAGGCATTAATAATACTAGGAAAACGCTAAAGTCCCGCCGCGTTGATGGATGAGCTTTTTTAAGTATTTAGTTTGCGTGGGATATCTTTACTTTTGTAAGTGTTTGCTTTGTGCCTATGCATTGTAGGTGATTGTTGTCAAGTTTCTATTGTTACTTGTCAAATGATATTATTTACTGTAAAAAACTTATATTAAAAGCTTTATTTCTATGGATTCTAGCAAATTTTTTCAACTTTTTTTTTCACAGGGGACTACATCACCGTAACCTTAATGTCCATGTATAATATGAACGTTGTAGCCCCACCCGTTTGGTCATAATCGGCCCAAATGGCACAAAAATATCGCACTAAACCGTAAAAAACTTATATTAAAAGCTTTATTTCTATGGATTCTGGCTAATTTTTCCAACTTTTTCTTTCAAAAGGTATTACATGACCATAACCTTATTGTCCATGTATAATATGAACGTTGTAGCCCCACCCGTTTGGTCAGAATCGGCCCAAATGACACGAAAATATCGCACTAAAAATCGAAAAAAATCGTAAAAGTACGATATTCATGAGAAATATTTCTTCGATTGTACCCAAAATAATCCTGTCAAATAAGATCGTATATTGACGCTTGGAGGAAAAAATTGCGATGTCGCTGAATTTTTGCAGAGACCTTCCTTATATAATACTAAACAACATACTAAAACTCCCCTACAATCGGACTGGAGCTTCGGCCGCCATATTGGAAAATGGCGGCAAAAAGGTGTTTGTTATCGAATATCTCCAAATTGGTTTGAGATAGACAAAATATCTCAATGTTAAAAATAATCCCCATTAAATTCCCTACAGAACAGATGTCTTCTATAGTTTTGGTAGGGGCAACGGTTACGTCACAAATTCGGGGGTTAAATGTTGCTCATTGGAGTACCAGCTTATTTACAAATTTTCACGCCCAGCATCAAACAATGCCCAGTAAATCCGTAAGAAATCGATTTAAATACAAAAGGACTTTTGTACGGGGTTCATGAAAGCTTCCATTAGTATTTTAAAAAATCAGGTCTGCGAAATAGAATTTTGCATTTACCCGGAATTTGGGTTTTTCCATTGTTGGAATTTCCTAAAAAATGCCCTTTTTGACTGTCCATTATTAAGCACTAAATAGCATTAGAGGAAAAATTCTTTCTACGCACATTGAAATGACTCAAATAATGATCCGATTACAACCAAAGTTTAAATCCAATATGGCTGCTAATTCCTAATATCCACAACATCAAAGTGAATTATGTAACAAAAAGAGTGTAAAAACAGCACGAAAACAGTATTCATATTGTGAATATTAGGAATTAGCAGCCATATTGGATTTAAACTTTGGTTGTAATCGGATCATTATTTAAGTCATTTCAATGTGCGTAGAAAGAATTTTTCCTCCAATGCTATTTAGTGCTTAATAATGGACAGTCAAATATGGCATTTTTTAGGAAATGCCAACAATGGAAAAACCCAAATTCCGGGTAAATGCAAAATCCGATTTCACAGAACTGATTTTTTAAAATACTAATGGAAGCTTTCATGAACCCCGTACAAAAGTCCTTTTGTATTTAAATCGATTTCTTACGGATTTACCGGGCATTATTTGATGCTGGGCGTGAAAATTTGGAAATAAGCTGGTACTCCAATAAGCAACATATAAACCACGATTTTGTGACGTAACCGTTGCCCCTACCAAAATTATAGAAGATCCCTGTTTTGTAGGGAAATAAATGGGGAATATTTCTGCCATTGAGATATTTTGTCTATCTCAAACAAATTTGGAGATATTCGATAACAAACACTTTTTGACCGCCATTTTCCAATATGGCGGCGGAAGCTCCAGTCCGGTTTTAGGGGTGTTTTAGTGTGTTGATTGGTATGATTTAAGGAAGGTCTCTGCAAAAATTCAGCGACATCGCAATTTTTCCTCCAAACATTCTTATTTGACAGGATTAAAAACACTACACTTCTAAGTTTAGAGATTTCGAAGGTCCCTTACAATTTTCATTAAGATCGCTTATGCCGTTTTCCCGGAATCCTGCTAGTAAACAGACAAAAATACACACAAAAAAACAACAACATTGGAGCTAAATTTTTTTGGGGGTCAGTGAAATTAAAGTCTTCGCTTCGCTCATCCAATAATTTTTAGTGTGAAACCTGCCCAGGGTGCAATGTTTGCCCGTCAGGTGTCTTACCAATGCTTAAGTGAGTGCCAAGGAGACGACGTGAGAAACCGAGCGCTTCAACCGTACAGGTAATATAACACTGCCTGTGATATTTAAGTAATAAATGGATGATTGTTGTTTACATGTTTTTTTGTACTAGGAAAACGCTCAGTTGGACGCGTTGTTGAGCGAGCACCGGTACGTGCAACATGACCCGAGTACGACATTCCCATAAGGCCCACCACACAGTTTAGGCCTAACTGGATATTGACATTGTACACTATATACTATTCCAACATCTTTGCATTGTACTAATTCACGTCATGCCTTCTTAAGTGTATCTTTGTATCTTCACTGCCTCCTTCATTTTTTGAATTATGATTACCAATAAGTCTTTAAGGTCTTGACCGATTTAGCTGAAAATTTGGAAAATAGGAGAGAATGTTGTACTTGTACTAACGATCGAAACATTTTTATTTTTTTTTATTTATTTTTATTTTTTATAACCAAATATCGGATTTTGTTCAAAAACTATACAGCAACCCGCCTAGGTAGTATGTACATGTTTAAAAAATTTCAGGTCGATCAGAGAAACGATGCGACCTGTATCGAAGCAGTAACAGAAGAAAAAAAAGACATTCGAGCCATAAGAGTCAAGTGGAGACGCTCGCTACGTTCGCTCAATTATTGGATTAAAGTTAAGATTTTGAAGTTTAGTTTATTTGGTTGAAGGGCGCGTCAACCGCTAAGTCATAATACGCCACTCTAAGCTAGAGTCCCATGCTAGTCAGTTTGGTTTAGTTTTGGTTTATTTGGATTGAGGACGCGTCAATCAACCGTTAGTTCATAATGCACCACTCTAGCCTAGGGGATATGGGGTGATGCTGGTCAGAACCAGCCACGGGTAAGGGGCGGAAGGGTGGTTTCTCACGTCGCGGTCGTCATCGTCTTTGTCATCGTTCGTTATTTTACTGTCGTCGTCGTCGGGGCGGTCATCAGGGGAAGGGGGAGGTATCCCCGACGACGATTTCCAGAGCTCGTCTCTAGTTTCGGAGAGTAATATACTCCCTTCTTAATAGCTGATGTCTGCGAGATGGACTTTATCTCTTTCCTCGCCAGTTACGATTAGCAGAGCCATGCTCTGGGACAATTTCTACCCCGGTCCCAGATGGGGACTTTATCTCTTTCCTCGCCTGTTACGATAAGCAGAGCCATGCTCTGGGACAATTTCTACCCCGGACAAATCCAAACTTTAAACAGAGGTCTCAAGCATCATGCAAGTTCAAAAGCAAAACTATTGTCAAATGTTGTATACAAACTACGAGAGAAACTAGGGTGCTTCAACCATGTTAGTCATATTTTGACGCCAGTGGTATTGTATGAAAAAAAATGTTTTTTTGGTTTACATTATTAAATGCTTGGTTTATATATAAGATATTTTAGTTTCGTTAATTTAGATTAAAGGCGCGTCTACCACTAAATCATAATGCGCCACTCTAGGCTAGTGGATGTGGGGAGGAGAGTCTCATGCTGGTCAGAACCAGCCACGGGTAGGAGGAGGAGAGCGCGGGTGCTCAGGGAGTGGTCGTCATCGTTGTTGTGTTAATGTGTCGTCGCCAAGGAGGTCGTCAGGGGGAGGGGAAGTGGTCACCTCCACCGTCCACGAGAACGCTTACGTTTTGATCAGCATTGCAATGACCTACTGTACACATATACAATGTCAATATCCGTTTAGGAATGCCGTGTGCCAAATTCCACACAGGGTGGAACTTATTTGTATTCAACGTCGCTCACACCTGAGAAGCTGCAGACATAGCTTTATACACACAGAAATATAGGTGGGAGCAGAAGCAATGAACATAAATAACACAAGGGATTCAAGAACGGTTTAAGGGGGCATAATGAACCAGATATTTTGTTTACATATAAAAATAGACTAAGGGCGCGTCAACCGTGAGGTTATTATGTGACACTCGAGCAGTGGGGATATAGAGGGGAGGGCTATGCTGGACAGAAATGCCAATGGTAGGGGAAGAAACTGTCTCACGTCGCCGTTGTTTTCATCGTCAACCGTGAGGTTATATGTGACACTCGAGCAGTGGGGTAGGGGGAGGCCTATGACTGGACAGAAACTGCCACTGGTAGGGGAGAAAACTGTCTCACGTCGCCGTTGTTTTCATCGTCAACCGTGAGGTTATTATGTGACACTCGAGCAGGGGGATATAGAGGGGTGGGGGGGGAGTGGAATAACGTATAATGGAATAACGTATAATCGTGTTTTCGACGAAAAAAATGGCATGAATGCCGTTCCAAAAACGTATCGCTCAACTGCTACATGCAATTCAGAAAATATTGACCACAATTTCATTATTTATACATTGTTCCAATTAAATCCAAATCCAGGCTGGATGTCCACCATTGGAAAACGTATAATGATTGAATAAAAACTGCAAATATAATTTTATTCGTCGCAATTGAGAAGTCATATAAAATACGATTATATTTTGTTCCAGATGTTGCCATTATTAACAAAATTGTCCAAGATGGGGAATAACGTATAATGGAACAACGTATAATATATGTTATTCCACATTCTGACAATTAGTAAGTAATCTGCCAACAAATGGAACAGTGTATACTCGAATTCCAGACAAATCCCGTATACGTTATTCCATTATATGTTATTCCAGTTCTTGACGGATAGGAGGTAAAATGCCATAATGTGTAATTACATATAATGGAATTATACGTTCTTCCATCGTTGGACAGCACTATGGCATAGTGTGGATCAACGTATAATTTCTGTTATACATTATTCCAACCTCAGACGTAATGATGAGAATACGTCACCAGTGGAATAACGTATAATTTTGTTTTAGGCTTACACTAGGCGCTTCGCGAACGCTTTACCCAGTCGCGTTAATGGATGAGCTTTTTTGTAATATTTCTGTCCAATGATTACGTTTTTAAGTGGAATCTCATAACTTTTTCTATAGTTACTTGATTACGTTTTTAAGTGGAATCTAATTACTTTTCTATAGTTACTTGTTAATTATACACCTGTAAAAGGCTTATATAAAAACCTTTATTTCTAAGAATTTTGACCAACTTTTCTTTCAATAGGCACTACATCACCATAATCTATAGTCAATGTAAAATATGAACGTTGCATCACCACCCGTTTGGTCAGAATCGGCCCAAATATCACGAAATATCGTATTAAAAACCGGGGGAAAAATCGTAGAAGTACGATTTCTATAAGAAATATTTTTTCAGATGTCTCTAAAATCATAGCATAGGCCTATATAATTTCAGTGACCCATAAAGTTTCATCTTTATCGGAGTAGCCGTTTGCCAAATAATCACGAAAATATCTCATTAAAAATTGAAAAAAATCGTAAAGTACGATAATCATAAGAAATAATGATCGACTATACCCAAAAACGCATTTTTATCAAAATCGGATAGCCGTTTGCCCGGTAGAGAGCCAACAAAACGACAAAAAAAAACATAACACCCGAGCTATTTTTCTTGGGGTTACGTAAGTGGAAAAAAAAAACGAAAGTGAAATTGAAGTCTTTGCTTCGCTCATCAATTATTCCAACCTTAGACGTAATGATGAGAATACGTCACACAGTGGAACAACGTATATAAAATTTCGAGTAAGACACTACTAGTTGCAAATGCGACCCTCATAATCGCATAATACGTAGGTTATTATTGTCGTTTCTATAGTTACTTAATTGTTGATTATACACTGTAAAAGGCATATATTAAAATCTTTATTTGATGCCTTCCATTAATCTTTTCTTTTTTTTCTTTTCAAATGGCACTACATCACCATTACCTTAATGTACATGTAAAATATGAATGTTGTAGCCCTCCCGTTTGGTCAGAATCGGCCCAAATATCAGGAAAAAATCGTATTAAAAATCGAAAAAAAAATAGTAAATGCACGATATTCATGAGAAATATTTCTTCGATTGTACCAAAAACCTGGCAGATTTACGTTCAGAGATTTCGAATGTACCCGAGTTAACTTTTTTCGGGGTAGATGAAATTGAAGTCTTCGCTTCGCTCATCCAATAAAGTTCGATATTTAGATCAAACAAAAAAATCACCTATTCTTTAGGCCATTGAAAGTTGCAAATTAGAATTTCGCCGTCGGCGATACAAGGCACTGACGGCTGAAACTTTTAAACCGAACTTGAACTGATTTTGCATACCAAACTGCCCCAAACAACCTCCAGATATGCTACTGCTTCCAAGTTGTTTTAGTTTAACAAGGCCGCTTCGCGAACGCTTTTATTATTCGCGTTGATGGATGAGCTATTTTTAAAAAATATTTCTGTGCAATGATTACGTTTTAGTATAAGTGGGATCTCATACTTTTTTAAGTTCCATTATAAAATGTATATATTTTTAAAAAAATAATTTATATAAAGTAGTTGGATGAGCGAAGCGAAGACTTCAATTTCACTGACCCCCAAAAAAAATTAGCTCGGGTGTTTTTTGTTTTGTTGTTTTTTTGTTGTTTGTTTTTCTGTCTGTTCGCTCTACCGGACAAACGGCATATGCGATCTTGATGAAAATTAGAGAGGACCTTCGTTTTCTCTGAACTTAGACTTGCCACGTTTTTGGGTATTATCGAAGAAGTCTTTCTCATGAATATCGTATTTAATGATTTTTTCCGTTTTTAATTCGATATTTTCGTGATATTTGGCTGATTCTGACTAAACGTGTGGGGCAAAAAACGGTCATATTTCACATGGACATTAAGGTTATGGTGATGTAGTACCTTTGAAAGAAAAAGTTGAAAAAGTTAGCCATAACCCATAGAAATAAAGGTTTTAATATGGGTTTTTCGAGGTGTATAATAACAATTATCAAGTAACAATAGAAACTTGTCAACAATCACCTACAATGGGTTCAAAAAGAACTTGCAAAAGTAAAGATATCCCACGCAAACTAAAAACTTAAAAAAAGCTCATCCACCAACGCGACTTAAAAAAGCGTTTGCGAAGCTTCCTAGTTATAACATAATACAATTCCTGTCAAAGATGGTTCCTAGGGTGTTTTAATTCTAATCAATATTGATATTTTAATGTCCAAAAATTGTCAAAAGATGTGTCTGGG
>JAMZAV010007207.1:0-54965 GCA_024449915.1 Sweltsa coloradensis | reverse complement strand
ATTTTTCAAAAAAAACCCTTTAAGTCTTCTCAACTTCAATTGAAAAAAAACTACTAAACAATTTAACAAGAATTCTCTCTAAATATGCATCCAACTAAAAAGGGAAAAGAAATAAGTTAACTTTCTCGATAGAAAATGCACTGAACGAAATTTTACAGCATAGCGTGTAGTTTTTTCACGGCTCATCCGCACGTCAAAAGGGGCGTATTTTAGATGAAAACGCATACCATGCATATTACCCCATGCTATAAATTTTCGTTCTGTACACTTTCTATCTAGAAAGTTTATTTATTTCTTGTCTAAACAGTCCGATGAATATTTTGAAAGAGGTCTTGTCAAAATCCGATCACTAGGTTTTTGTCAATTGAAGTTTTTTAATTAATTTCATAAAAAACAAGTAACAGTTTTAAATGTTATTTCAATACGCACATCGATATAACACGTTAACGTCTGTCTAAAAATTCAAAATAATCGCTATTAGAAGGAATGATATATTTGCTTTAAATATTTTTCCTCTTAAAGGCATTAAATCACAATGGATGAAGTATTTTTTTAATACAAGAAGGTGTACAAAAAATAAGAATGCCGGACATTTTGGCAACCTTGGATGAGGCCTATACCCTATACAACGGTTTGTTTTTGACGCGCGCCTGGGGGCATGTGACGCGGGTGGATGGGGACCTGCTGAGCTGACAGAGCCGGCCGGGGCGAGGGTAGACACTGGGTTAGAACATGTGTTGTATTTAGTAAGGGGTTAAACATTCTGTGTGGATGGAGTGTTCGCAGATTTGTTCTAGCACAGTGACAGCTAAACAAGTGTTTTATGTACAAATTTTAAATTTAATGTGATAGTGAATAGCATTACAAGGTTTGTCGAGATATGTGAAGAGTACGGATGGCTCAGTGACTTCAGTTAACAAACATGCCTATATAGTTGAAGTGTGGATTTTGTCTTCTTTAGGTTTCTAGTAGTTTTTAAAGTTAGTGATACGTGTGTCATACAAAGAGACGGCAAACAACCGAATAATTATTAGTTTTATAAATAATTACAGTGACTACAGTTAACAAACATAGTTGGAAGTGTGGATTTTGTCTACTTTTAGGTTCTAAGTTGTTTTTTAAGTTCTTTGATAAATGAGTCATACAAAGAGACGGCAAACTTTACTGAATAATTCTTAGTTTTATTAAATTTTTAAATGTGGGGACGCGTGAGTTTTTTTAAATGTGGATTTTGGACAAACAAAATCAAAATCAGGTTTATGATACAGAAATGTGGTTTTCATAAAATTTCCCGTGGGTTAAAATCGTGTTACAAATGTATACACTGTTCTAATCCTTACAATGATAAAGAAATCATTAAGTTGAATCACTTTTAGTCAAGAGTCCACAGTACTCCCGTATGCGACTTGAATATCAAGGCGACATTCATGTAAGACACATTTCACTAATCTTCATATATTGACTCTTACATCCGAATTAATTTTGTCAGCTTCCACATTTGCACACTCTCATCCTGAACTGTTTTTAACAAATGCAATAAACCACTCTCATAAAACGCGTACTAACTCTAACATATTCATTCCTACTTTCAACCATTCACTATTTAAAAAAAAGTCCAAGCTACCTCTGTAGTAAAATTTACAATAAATTTCCCACAATCATCAAAAACATACTCCCCAAAATCATTTAGAAAATTAAAATTAAATCTTTTCTCATTCATAACCCTTTTTATTCTTTAGAGGAATTCCTTATTGCAAAAATTGAATTTAACTAAACATTTTGTGTCCCATCTTCCTTCTTGTCCATCACATAACTATGTATGTTTATCTTATCTATTCTTATTAAATTTTTCTCTTAAATATTTTATTGTATTACTATTTATATTCTAATTGTAATTACTATGCTAGTTATTCACTCCCTCTCTCTCAGGGGAGGGTATATTTTTACTATGTAAGAATCTGTGAATAAAGAATGAAAAGAAATGAAATCCTTTAGATATATCGTTGTTCTTTAAAACGTGGAGAGTAAAAAAACTGTTGCCTAGCAGTGTTGAGAGAATGAATGTTAAATATGCTCGAACCCATCATGGATAGTTTAATACAATCGAAATTAGCATGCAAATTTTTGATTTTTTCCGATTCGTGACAATATAACACTCTGTGTCGGTATCCATTGATGTACATTCCTTACAACTACACCATTTAAGATCACCTTTCCTGCCACTAAACTGTTTTATCCAGGCTTCTTTTTCTTTATTTTTCTTTAGATTTTTCCTCTGTTCACTTTCTGTGTATGAAGGGTCGAAATTTAAGGAGCTAATTTCCCAACACCCTGTTCATAGAACAAACACTTTTTCAAATGAACGTCCTGTGCCCGATGGTAAATTTAATGGGCGGGCAGTGAGGGCCGCATTTATTTGAGTCGATGGGTAGCGAAGCTCTGTAGCCATCCAGCTACGTCACGGGTGGTGACGTCACGCACCATACAATTTCCACAATATTGGTCGTACCATGTTTAAATATTGACCGATTTAATTCATTTTTTTTTCTAAATTCTTAAAATAAATTTAGGTTTAACATAAGTAAGCAACAAGTCAATGTGATAGTATGGCTTTAAGTTTTTTCCCAATAATGACTAGGGTAAAAGTTAGAGCGTGATAAGTTGTGCGACGTAAAGCAGGCGTCCACTTGCGAAACGATGGTTGCTTGTCCATCAGTTGAGCTTAAAGCGGAGAATACCCCTCATTCCCCTCGATTTGTGACGTAGGTGCTAGTAGCCTATAGACAACATTTTTTTGGTATCTCTTGAACACCAACCATGTTACAATATTAGTTGCTTTTTGTGGTAAATACCTGATTTTCAGCGGAAATTCACATGTACTGTAGGGGTCTCGCAAACGAGATTTACAGTCTTGTACACGTATGAGAGTAATTTGATACGTCTAGTTTCATTTTTTTTAAACATACAAACGGATAATTTAAATAAAGTATTAAAGATTTTAATATTATGCGTGCCACTATAACAACACTATTACACTATAACAAGAAATAATTTTTAAAGGTACTCAAAAACGTATGAGGTCTGCGTTTGAGATATTTCTAGGGTTCCCTGAAAAACACAAAATGAACGTACCGGTAGTTATTTGTAAACAAACACAAAAAGAATACAAACAAGAAAAATATATTCATAGGTTTTTTATTTATTTATTTATTTAATATCTTCCTATTCACTAGAAAATTGTTTAAAAAGGAGGAAAACTAAAATAATCTAATTACATAATGCAGACACCCCATAAACTACAGTAAACCATTGTTTTTGTCTTTTTTTTTCAAGTTTAGATCTCTTTTGCTCGATGGGTTTTTTATTATTATTTATTTCAAAAATCAAGCTACAAAGTACATTTAAAACATGTTGAAGGAATCAAGAGGGCATAGCCCCATAAAGAATGCCTGATTCCCCTTCATTAAAAACTAATCAAAAAAACTTAAGATATTTAAAAAAAATTTAAAAGTCATTAATTTAAACAAAATTTTTTAGTTCAAATTGGTAGGCCTAATGGTATACCGACATATAAAACAATCTAACTAAAATATTGTTTTTTTTCTTTTCTTGAAATTTGGAGCTTTTTTTTTTCTGGGGAAATATATTCCAAAAAAAAGCACGGTTATAAAATGATTTTGGGTAATAGATGTTCTAGTAGGGGAGGGTTTAAAATAGGCATTTAGTGGGTTAAAACTGTTTTTTCTGAATTGTTATTCTTTTAAATGGATCAAGGTCAGTAACACTAAAACACCGGTAATTAAGTTATTTAAAAAAATCAAACACATTAAACATTTGTGTTCGGCCGAGTGCCACTCCGAAATAATACTGTATATATATTTTGATCTAACTTACCCCAAATCTTGACGTAGCAAAGGAGGCAGTGCAGAGGAAAAGTACATGGGCGAGATGTTAGCCCACCGCGAGAGAGAACGGGGAAAAAGAAACTCGATTTTGGAAGATGAGTGAAGTTAAAAATGCCGGGAAGGCAAGTCGAACCGGACTGCACTGGGAAAACCCCTCGTTGTTCCAAGACGGAGCGGCGGCGGCTACGCCTTGAGTACTACGTGGTGAAATGTCCGGAACGGACACGTGCTTGCGGTTGGAGCGAGAGAATTGGGGGACGAAAACGAACTTTGCACTTCATCGGTGAAGGCTAAGGCGAACTGCTTGAAAAAATACTTGCAAAATCGAACGCGAGAAAACCGGGAAAATGACTTGATAGGCAAAATTAAAACAGGTGATAAAAATTGTGCAACTTATAAATACGAACAAAAAATCCCAAAATACTAAGAAAAAAATTAATTCCAAAAAGCGCGGAAAATGGCGCAAAAAAACAAAACCGCCCACCAAAAATGGATATTTTAGATAGGACCAAAGAATAACTAAGAACTAAAACTATAAGACCGAGCCAAACCCCCCAACTTGTTCCCGGACGGGGTAAACATCCTTTGGGGGCCCAAGGGACCCCTCTGATGACTTGTTTTTGCCAGGGCACACTTGTCCCCACCCCCCAATAGCCAAGAAAAAGAGTGGTAGCGGTTCCAACACGAAAGACCACCGTCCCATTTTTTTGGGTTTTTGGGGAACCCCGCCCCCTTCCCACACTGCATCTGTTGTGCGATACCCCAAGGACCAACGTGTCCAAAAAAGCTTTGTGCAGTTGACGGATTTTGAACAGAAGAGTAGAGGCATTCTCGACCAGCAACCTGGGGAGGTGCGAGAAGCGAGGTGCCGATAACAAATTGCGGGAGAGAGGAAATCTGGGCCACCCGGGGGGTCGAACGAATGGCACAAAGCGGCACTATTAACAACGGCTTCGATAGGGAAAAACAGGGGGGAGTACTCCTCAAAATTTAAAGGCGGGTCCTTAAATTAGTCATCGGAGAACTTGGCGGTTTTACCCCGGCTTAAAAAAAGCCACCGAAATTAGGAGCGAAAAGGGGGGTTGAAATTCCACCAAACATTACGTAGTGCAAGCTTGTCCGCGATGGGTCTCAGCTGCCTGAGAGAATCGTAGATCTCGCGGAGCGAGCGAGCAGCACCTACTAGTTAGGGCCCAAAAGTGGGAGTAAATGTAGCGGGGAGCCCACGCCGGGCGAAAACCGTAAAAGAAGGCCAGGAAAGCTTCAGTGGCGGGTCGAGACCACTAAGGTGCCAGCTTTGGCCAAAATGCAGACAAAGACAAAATAGCCTTTGACGAGGGAGGCATTCGCGGGGATCGTTTCCCACTGAGAATGGGCCAGCTAGTCTGTGCCCCCTTGGAGGAACCACGGAGCTTAACGGGGGGTTCGGCAGATTAGCCAAAATTGGCTGTTGGGCCCGGGGAAATTTGAAAACAGGTTAAGCACGCGATGTTTTGCCGTAACAAACCACGCAGAGAAGACAATCCTAATCTGCTATGAGAGCTTGCACAGTGCGGGCCGAGTGAAAGGAGGAAAGGGAAAAGGCCAACAAGAGCGCGGACAAATGCCTTCCTTGGGAAAAAGGGGGATGACGAGCTTCTTCGGGGGGAAGGAGAAAAATGAAGTGCCGCCCACCCTGACAAATTTACGGGAGTCAATAAAGGGCTTGAGGGTGGCGATGGGGGGGTCACCCCGGGGGTGTTTGCCATTTTCTTAGCTCATCGGGCAAGACTGCGCTGATGATGCCACGAAAAGGCGCATCGGTCCTAAATGGGACGGAAAGCAGGGGACCAGAGGGGGTGCAAGGTTATTTTCAGAGCAGCAAGATTGCGGGAAGAGCGTCCCAACGGGACCGAACCCGTTGGCTTTCAAGAGCGGGGAAAAACTCTGCAGTTTGACAGCGAGGATCAATGACGGGGATCATGATTTTATCAGCACGTGGGAAAAACGCTTTCAGCTCGGGCAAGTCGTGGCGGGTTTTCACCGAAGGGACCGGCAAGACCCGGGGAGGGGGGAACGCATAAGGGGGAAACCCAGAGAACCATATGGGGTGGTTAAACGGGCCCCAGGGGGAGCAGCCCCCGAGAGGCGCAATGGGGCGGGGTTCTTTTCAAACTAACATGACCCAATTCGGGGGGAGTGGTCTCGAGTATTTCGACTCCCCATTGGCGACGAATGTTTTCAGCGGGGTGGGGGGGGTACTGAGCCAAGCGACACGATATGGAGTCAGTGTATAGCAACCTGTTTTATGTGAAAAAAGGCTTGAGAGCGGGTGGGGTTTTCTTTAAGCACCCAAACAATAACAATGCTCCACTGATTCCAATTTGGGGCACAGTGGCAGCTTGACGGGCGCCTTGCCCTGGTCTCACAACTGACGTGAGATTGCGAGCACGTCTCAACTGAAAGTAAAGATAGCACATGGGCCTCCCCCTGAGGCTCGCAAACCCTACAACCCGGTTTGGGGGCATCGTTCATGACAAGGAGACGCGAACATGAACATCACTCAACTTGGGCAGGGCTTTCAAGGCAGTGACCCAAAGTCTGAGAGGTGATTCCAAGGGGGATTCATCCCCTCCACCCCAAAGACCCCGAGTTCTGCTAAACCTTCATCCAGGGACAAAAGGGGGGTGAAAAACCCCGAGTGGGTCGAATATGCGCGGATGTGGAGGTATGGACCTTTTGGTGACCCCCCCCCCTACAAAGGGCAGGTTGGAACGAAGAAATCGGAACGGGGTCCCCACAACAGACCGAAAAATTTTCAAGTTTGTTCGTCGTTGGGGAAGACAGGGGAGTTTCTAGATGGTCCTTGGGGGGGGAGCTAAGCTTTAGGAAAATTGCTGCCCACTTGCGTGCTCGATGCCCGCACACTGAGTGAGTGACTGCAACTCACACGAACACGAGGGCTTCGTCAAGGTCACTGGCCCTGAAACACGTCATCGATGTTAATGTTTTGAAGTAAGGGCGCGTGAAACGGAAAGGAAAAATTTGCACCTTCGTCCACACCAGTTTGCTGCAACACTCGTTGGGGGCCCGGAAAGGGAGAGGATGAGACCGTAGGTCACTGTATTGAGCTCGTACCAACCAGGAGAGAGGGCTCAGGACGCCAGAATAGTGTGAAAGCACGATGCCTGGTGCACAAGGATTTGACGGGAAAAATCTGCCACGTCCGCGCACAGAGCTACAGGATAAGTGCGAAAAATGGTTAGAAAAAGTGGGAAGGTCACTTTGAAGTTGGGCCCCTCACAGACGTGGTTGAGAGCGACTCCACTTTTTTCGGGGGAGGGGTTGAATACCATCCATTTTAGTGGGGAAGCTTGTGACCTTTTGTACACAATGATGCGGGATTATGTACTCCGCAGGTAGAGGGAAGGGTGCATTGCATGAAAAGACGTAAAAACACTCATGAACTCATGAAAGAGTCTGAATGGAGGATCACGCTTCAGACGACCTCTAAACTGACAAAATCTTGACGCACTCACATTGTACCGGGGAGACGCAACAGGGTTGAATGGTAGAGCACCGAGTAGCGCCCAAGGGGGCCGAGGGAGTTTTAATGAAGTGCTCTTTTAAAAGCGAATCCATTGGGGGCCAGAGAGGGGGTCGACTGCTTCTTCTGTTTCCGAAAGACGGGAGTATGTTCCAACGGGGACTTGTCACGCGAGAAAGAGTAGGGTGACTCAGGGCTGGTTGAGAGCGTGGACCGCCCAAGATTACCCCAAACCAAAAAACCCTTTTTAGTGCGGCAGGTTTGCTGCTCGATCGGTGTCCCGGGTTTTACAGAGAATTCTGAGTAGAGATCGCACCAATGAGGAAAAAAAGGGGGCCCCGGTACATTGAAGCGATCGTTTAGCGGTCAAAGGGCATGATAGCCTCTATGAGTCATGACACGGGGGATGTAGGCAACTTTCCGCAAAAGTTAGAGAAAGTGTGCATTGACTGCTAGAGGGTTCCCAGAGAGCCCAGAAGCTAAAATGCATTGCACAATACCATGCACTCGAGTATTATTTTTTCCGCACTGACATTGGGCGGGGGCTGGATTGATTTCAAAAACCCAAACTTGCACTAACGCTTAGTGATAGCAGAGATTTGTCCCGAGTCACAACCGCGCGAAAAGGGTTTCATGTCCCCGGGGCGTCACTAAGATGCCGAACGGTGCCCAGTATACAGTTTTGATGAGTGGGGCTCGAAGCCCGGACTTACATGACAAGCCTGGGGGGCTGAGGACCTTGCTCGGCGACAGGAGTATCGTCACGGGGGACGGACGGATTTAAAATGTAACATAGAAATGTTTTTGGCTTTTTCACACGGAAAAAAATTTCGTGGAAGTGCATTGGGATCGCAGTGTCCCCAACAAAATTAAAAAACGTTTTTAATTTGGCGCAGCGTGTCATAAAAGTTGGTCTATGGTTAACCCGGAAACATTGCACTGTACAAATTTTGAAAGCCTTTCTACCGGACAAGCGGACACATTGAATGAAGTGATTACGAGATGAGTTACTGGGGGACCCCGCTGCACCTTTTTTTCAGGCGGTGACGACACTAACAAAATGTTGATTCGCTTTTGGGAGAGAACTTTTGACGGGAGTAAAAGAACTTTTCCCGACAGCACATAACTCCTCTTCTAATTGGTCTTCGAGAAAAACGATTGCGATTTTTTAATCGGGAGTTGAATTAGATTTTTGTCTGTTTCAAAAGCCCTTTCGAGATGACGCATCGAGATTAGCTAAAACAAAAATAACAATAAGAAATCACCAAATCGGGAATATTCAAGCTTTCAGAGATTCGCAGGTTGCGATGTGTTTTTTTGAAACCTTTGAAGACCGCATAGGGGACGTTTTTTTGAGGGAAAAAAATCTAAAATCTTTTGGACTACAAACCCCCTGTAATCGCTTGTTTTTTGATAACGAGAGATAAGTGTTCAAGCGAGGGGGTAATTTTCTTCAGTTTTTTTGAAAATCTGAGATAGGGGCCACGGAGTTTCGACAAAAATTGTTAAAAAGTGTAACTTTTGAAAAAATTACTTAATGATTTATTATCATCGATCAAGATTTGAAAAGAGAATAAAACGGGCCATTTTCAAAAGTCTCCTTTGAACTTGGGAAATCTATGACTGGCAATGCAAGAGATGGTTGAACTGAGGGGGACAGAGGGCCAGTTTAGTCACAACGGGCCTGATTTAATTTATCAACCTTATAACGAAACTTACAACAAAAAAGCGTTTTAAAACTGTCTTGAACTTTGTCTATTTCGATCGTTTTCGGGAAAAAACTACGGGGGGTTGAGTTCGGGATAGACATTTGGGTTTTGCGGGAAACAGATTCCAAATTTAGACAAAATTATCAAACGGGGCCTAAATGACTCAAATTTTATCGGGGTTTTATTTTCTCGAAGCTTGTCGTTCCTGAAAGGAGCGAAATAAAAATCGCGTCGAGCACTAACTTTTTCTGCTGAGCTTGCAAATCTTCCAAGAAAAGGGGATTCAAGTATCAAATAAGAGGGAAAAAACGTAAAGCAAATTTCACGAAAAGCGAATCAACAAAAAACGAGAGCGGGAAAAATAAAACACTCAAAACCGTGTGTGTAGTGCGACGACCAAAAAGGCTAAAATTGATGAAAACATTTGCGAAAAAAGCGGAAAATCCCGGAGCATCCGGTTTTGGGGACCCTGTGATCGGCCGGGTGCTCCTCCCAGAATAATGGACTGTATATATATTTTGGTTCTGAACTTACCCCGAATCTTGACGTAGGCTGAAGGGGCAGTCAGAGGTAAGTCGATGGCCAGATTTAAGCCCCCGCGAGAGAGAACAGGGGTTTTTAAAAAAATCGAGTTTTGGAAAAGATAGGAAGTTAAGAATGCCTGGAAAGGGAAGTCGAACCAAGGACTGCAGCTCGGGAAAACCCGTCGTTGTATTCCAAGACGGACCGGAGGCGGCTAAAGCACTTGAGTAGTACGTGGTGCAAGTCCGGAACGGACACGTGCGTTTTCGATTGCGGCGGAGAATTGGAGACAAAACAATTTGCACTTCATCGAGTAAGGGCTAAGGCGAACTGCATTGAAAAAAAACTTTCATAATCCCAACCAGAAACCAGGAAATGAGTCTGATAGGGAAAATTCAAACAGGTGATAACAATTGTGCAACTTTTGAATACAAAAAAGAAAAAACCAATAGCTAAGAGAAAAATATAACTACCAAAATAGCGCCGGAAAATGGCGCAACAGTTTGTAAAAGGTAAAATTGAAGTACAGTATAATCCATTATTTTATTATATTCTATTTCCAATTGTGTACCTGGTTACAAACATACATTTCTTATTAAAATAAAATACACGTGTTCATAACTTATCACAATTAATTATTTACTTGAACACAGCAATGTTTGGTAGAGGGTTGAATGTACGTTTTCCCATGCCCATTCAACTTCTATTGTCGAACCACAAATGAGTGGTTCCCAACATCCCGTATTTACAAAAATTTGAAAACTGGTTCTGACCGCTATCGTGTCTCCCTTTCTGTGCCGCGGTTCTCCAGCTAATTTTTTTAAAATAGGGTACGTACATAGTTTTGAATTTTCCCTTCCGTTCATGCAGTGTTACCCAGATCAATAATTAGATCATTTCCGCAACAAGAAACTATTTGGGAGTAATAACAAGGAATCACAAGGTATCCGCTCAACGGCACAAAGTATACGCTTTGATGGCCAGTTCCACAAAATAAAGAGCTTCGTAAAGGGAACTTATCACCTCTCATATTTAAAAAAAAGAAAATACAGCTTTCTAAACAAATTCTCATTTTTTAAAGTCCTGTCAAAGTTACCTTACAAATTCAAAGAAATTAACCAAAAAAAAAAGTTGAAAGGGTTCCTAAGACGCGGAAGTCACAAACGGCAAAATGTTAACAGCAGGGCTTTAGGGGTGCAATATGTTTATGATATTTTTTGTTTACTTCTAAATTCGAGCAGGTTTCGATTGCGTTAGAAACACCAAAGTAAAATACATTTTTATTATTTATAAGTTTGGGATATGATAACTATAATTTGCAAGATCCTGAGGTTGCGTGGGCCCCTTTTAAACGTCTCTAAGTAGGAATTTGTTCCCTGGAACAGTAATATTAAAATATCAAATTTTCAAATCGATAGTGAGATGAAAGCTCTGGGTTTTGGAGTTGAATGGTATGCGGGCCTTCACCACACAGATTGTCCGTTTTTGCAATGCTAGATGGTGTATCGGTGTATCAATGAATCATCGCACCCAATTCACACACTTCACGGAGCGGCGATTAGCGACGAACCCAGAGCGAGTCTCCTACACCGAACCCCAGACAACTTTGAGAATGAAAGCAAATGCCCCCGGAGCTAGAATAACCCGCAACAAATTGACAATAACTACCATCGCATTTGCGTCCAAAGCATACATCCAATTTCGATGATATTTTGGGACGTTCTTAAGTATAATATTATGAATAGATCCCTGTTTTTATTATTGCGATCACCACAATCTCATTTACATTCATCGGTATAAAATAAACATTGTTTCACTGTAAATATTTGCATTAGTTTTAGCAGTTAAGTGATAATGTTGATAATTCTGGTTTTAGAATCACTATTAGTATAAACACTATAGTAGTAGTAAATATTTGTATTAGATTTAGTATACTCTTACGCATAACTTATAATATCATATTGTATATTTCATATGTAACCATACTATGCACCAATACATGTATATTATAGAGGTTGGCTACAATTAAAGGGGCTCCATAGCCCTATGTAGCACGCCTTTAAGCCAATAAATATCAATATATCTCTCTCTTGGATGGATGGAAGATATGGTTTCACTAGCCTTAATCCCGCCTTAAAATGAAGACCTTAATCAATCAATCAATCAATCTCTCTCACTCATCTAGTTTGGTTCTCTTGTACACAAGTCGATTGTACTGGTCTCTTAATCCTTCCCTCATAACGTGGACAATTTCCCACATTACCAACCTTATTAAATTAGCAAGTTAATAACATTCTGGTAGTGACTAGGAAGCAGGCACGTTGTTGGATGAGCGTAATTTTTTTAAATAAAAAAAGCGTAAAATTGCGATTTTCATGAGACATAATTTCTGATTACGCTCAAATTTCACACGAATATAGTAATTCATAAAATTAAGGTACTGTAAAAAAATCATTACAATCGGATAAAGCATGTAGGTGTTATAAGTCGAAGAAATTTTTAAAAAAGAAAAAAAGAAAAAAAATCGTAAAATTGCGATTTTCATGAGAACTAATTTTTTGATTGCACTAAAAAAACATGGCAGTTCTAAGTTCAGAGATTTCGAAGGCCTCCATAAAATGTCATCGCAATTGACGACTTGAATTGTACCCACCTCCTGACGTCACGAGGCAACATGGCGGAATTAGTTGGTATAATTCCTCATTTCGCAAGTTGACGCCTGCTTCACGGCGCAACACTTATCACGCTCTAACTTTTATTCTATTCATTATTTGGACAAAAGTTAAATGAATAATATTTAGCAAATATATCATTCTTTGTAATAGCGATTATTTCGATTTTTTTAACACAGTCGTTAGCTTGTTATAACAATGTACGCATCATACATGTGAAAATTATCAATGACTAAAGTTTTCTCAATAATTTATTTGACAAAAACTACTGATCGTATTTCGACAAGACTCTTTAAAAATATGCATCAGACTGTTTAACAAGAAATAAACTAACTTTCTAGATAGAAAGTGCACTGAACGAAACTTTGCAACATAGAGTAATATGCAGGGTATGTGTTTTTATCTAAAATACGCACTCTTGACGTGCGGATGAGCCATGAAAAAGTGCACGCTGCATATTACTCTATGCTGTAAATTTTCGTTCAGTGCACTTTCTATCTAGAAAGTTAGTATATTTCTTGTCTAAACAGTCTGATGCATTCTTACAAAGAATCTTGTCAAAATCCGATCAGTAGTTTTTTGGTCAAATTAATTAATGAGAAAACTTAAGTCATTGATAATTTTCATTTGTGTGATGCGTACATTGTGCCAGCGATTTAGCCGCGGTCGTTTAACCAGTTCCCACTCGAACACTGAAGTTAAGCAACATCGGGCGTGGACAGGGGTTGAGTGGGTCGCCGCTCTGCCCTGAAACACACGTATATCGCTGGCTAGAGCAGACTAGGGTTCGTAAGCTTGTGTGACAGCTTCGTTCTCCTTGGCGCCGTCTGCTCGGCAGTCCGGGTTAGTGGAGGAACCTATATGACTGTCAAAAGTTACACCGTCCTTTCGGATGGGACGTAAAGCCGTTGGTCCCCTTGGTACTTTTCGGTAGGAGTAGGCTATGTGCCGGTACCGGGTTTCCCCTCCTCCCTTCTCTATTAAATTTGCACTAGTGGGCTACATTGCCTGTTGCAAATAGAGACATAATAAATAATAAATAAATATAAATAACAAGCTAAACGACTTTGTCAAAACAACCGAAATAATCGCTATTACAAGGAATGATATGTTTGCTAAATATTATTCATTTAAGTGTTGTCCAAATAATGAATAGAATAAAAGTTAGAGCGTGATAAGTGATGCGCCGTTCAGCAGGCGCCAGCTTGCGAAATGAGGATTTATACCCAATACTAGTCACGTGACCTATCGATCGTTTTAAGCTCCGCCCATTTCGAGTCGTCAATTGGAGTATTGGTTTAGCCGGAATCGTGCTAACAGACACACAAAAATACTAACAGAAAGAAAAAAAACATTCCGGATTTTTTTTTCTCCAGTGTAGTAGAATGGAATCTTCGCTTTGCTCGCTACGCTTATCCAAAAAAGAAGTAAGATGTAATTTAAACCATAAGAAACAATAACCATGAAATCATTATATTCTTTATTGATTGAGACTAGATAATACACTTGTACAGGTGGTAAAAATCCAGTGTGGCTCGTTGGTCTTGTTGTTAGTGTATCTGCTTCCAATGCAGAAGGTCCGGGGTTCGATTCCCGCCAAATCAGAAGTTTTTTAACTTCTGATTTGGACTTAAGTCCATCAGTTCTTGTCGTAGGAGTTTGTAAACGGTGACTTGGGAGCCATCCTAGCAATGAAGCACATAATAAATTCAGAATTGTTCTGAATCGGCCTTGTTGATTCTGGCGTTGATCCGCGAGTGTTCGCACTGTCCATACCACTGATCGCTATATTTCCTATTAAAAATATCGATCTTTGGATGGTTATCGCTCACTTGTCGATTGCGTCGGGGCCTACAGGGTTGGCTTGGTTGCTTTGATTTACTGTCCCCCATTGAAAATCAGTTATATAACTGGGTGGGTAGACTCTAAATACAATTTATTTATTTATTTATTTATTACCTATGCTGATCATCAGCTGTTCTATTCTGTTTGTGGCCAAAGACCCATCTTAAATTTAAATACCTTGCGATTACATGTAAGTTAAACAAATCACAAAATGAAAATTAGGTATTGATGTACTCATCACTAGTTTAGAGACGCTACGATCGTGGCTTTAAGTCTTTCGTTTGAACCGAGAGGTCCTGGGTTCGAAAGAGTTCCTCCGTGGTCAAAGCTACCTCGCTCGACAATCTTGGCTCTGCGAACTCCTGGTTCCGCCGACCCACTCGTGCTGCCCTCTAGTGATGCGCGCTGTACTAGTACGCCGGCTCAGGCTCGCGGCTCACCGTGACGGAATGTAAATCTTCAAGTGACACTTAGACTACCGCTCGCAGATCGTCTCACTTCTCTCAAAACTGTCTCGAAAAATATGCCTTGCACCGATAATGTCACTTTATGCTGTACAGTGTACACTGGCTCAAAGCTTAGCTCAACACGGTTCTCCTGTTCTCACTTCCTTATAGCAATGTTCCGATGAAAACGTTACACTTCGCGCAAGATAATACTGCTCAAATGTTCTACAATGGAGTCCACTGTGCACTCATAACGCTGCCGTTCATGATTCTACTGACAAGACGTTCGCGAAGTCACCGGGAAGGTATTTTTCTGGGCCCTCCTGACTACAGTGCGGCTATGGTAGCAACCAGCTGGATGTGGCGACCACGTGTAACCACTGAGCTCACTATCCTCAATTGTCACTTTTGACGTCTGGCAACGGCTATACTTTTACTCTGGGTTCGATGCTTTTCACTGGCGGTACGTCGTACAAGTAAAACACTCAAGCGGCGGAAACGAAATCTCATGCGCAATCTACTCTATCCATGCATAGTCAGCTCAAACGGATAAATCTCCTCTATTTTATCTAATTCTCGCCCTTTGCGGTAGCTAGTGAATGACAGTAACTTGCAGTGTCTCTGGAAATCCTCGAAACAATTAACAGACCAACGTTATCGGTCGCAATTGGCGATTATGTAAACTACAATCCCCACGTGGTAGGCTGAATGCTGGCTGGCCTGAGTTAAATGGAAGACACGGTCTTACAAATTATCAATCTATTTTTTTCTAAAAGCATCGATGCACAAAATACCGAACTTTATATATCAAAACAACCGTGACACTCTGTTCTCTTGATTGGCGCTTCTATTATACGCCTTCGCCCGCCAAGAAATACAACATACAAATACAACATACAAAATACAAGATATGTGCATAGGGTCTAATAAAAGAAGTATGGTGTATGTACTCGGGTATAAATAAATAAATACATAAAAATAAATAAATAAATAAATAACTTCGAATTTAGTCTACCCATTCAGTCATCATTTCAGTGGTGGACAGTAAACCAAAGCAACCAAGCCAACCCTGTAGACCCCGATGCAATCGACGAGTGAGCGATAACCAACCAAAGATCAATATTTTTAAAAGGAAATATAGCAATCAGTGGTATGGACACTGGACAGTGCGAACACCCGAGGCTCAACGCCAGAATCAACAAGGCCGATTCTGAACAACTTTAAATTTATTATGTGCCTCGTTGCTAGGACGGCTCCAAAGTCAACCCTGGACCTTCTGCACGGGAAGCAGAGACGCTAACCATACTAGGAAAACGCTAAAGTCCCGCCGCGTTGATGGATGAGCTTTTTAAAGTTTTTAGTTTGCGTGGGATATCTTTATTTTTGGGCAAGTGCTTTGTTTTGTTGCCTACGCATTGTAGGTGATTGTTGTCAAGTTTTCTATTGTTTCTTGTCAATTGGTATTATTTATCGTAAAAACTTATATTAAAAGCTTTTTTTCTATAGATTCTGGCTAACTTTTTCAACTTTTTTTTTCAAAATGTACTACATCACCATTACTTTAATGTTTCATGTGAATATGAACCTTTGTAGCCCCACCCTTTTGGTCAGAATCGGCCAAATGTCACAAAAAATATCGCACTAAAAAATCGAAAAAAATCGTAAAAGTACGATTTCATGAGAATATTTCTTTGATTGTACCCAAAAGTAGCAAGTCTAAGTTCAGAGTTTTCAAAGGTCCTGTAAAATTTTTCATCAAGATCGCATATGCCGTTTGCCCGGTAGAGAGCGAACAAACAGACAGAAAAACAAACAAAAAACAAACAAAAAAAAACACCCGAGCTAAATTTTTTGGGGGGTCAATGAAATTGAAGTCTTCGCTTCGCTCATCCAACAATATTATATATTATTAATATGCATATGATTCGCTATATCCAAAATCATTCTACCGGGAAAATGGCACATGCGATCTTGATGAAGTTTCCAGGGGACCTTCTAAAGATCTGCCAAGTTTTTGGGTACAATCAAAGAAATATGTCTTATGAATATCGTAATTTTACGATTAAAAAAAAAAAGCGATACTTTCGTGATATTTGGCGCGCGAACGGGAAACGGCTACTCCCATATTGATGAAAACTTGTAATCTAACCTGTTATGTGTAAAGCGCAAAGTGTAGTACAGTCACGGATAACGTGACATAACCTGTTTTTAGTGAAATGTGCTAATTGCTAAGTGTAGTAGGCCTACAGTCACGGATATTTTGTGATATTTTTGTTTCAAATCAAAGACATTTTTGGGACACTGCTGATAGCTCTGACTGCATAGTATATTATATTTGTAGCCTATGTAGTGGATTCCAAGCTAGTCACATTGTTTGTTACGTGGGACTTCCGGTTTAGTGTTTTGCCCCTCTGAATAAATCATTTTGTCGAGATAGACGATTACTTTCGTCCCCAAGTTCGTGAACTAAAATTCGTAATAATATATCAGTTTTTCGTCGCTAAGAGCTCAGAAATAAATTGCTTAATTGATGGATGAGCGTAGCGAGCAAAGCGAAGATTCCTTTCTACTACACTGGAAAATCCGGAATGTTTTTTTTTTGTTTTTGTTTTTTGTTTGTTTGTCCACACGATTCCGGCTAAACCTATACTCCAATTGCGATGAAATTTTGTGGAGGCCTTTGAAATCTTTGAACTTAGAACTGCCACGTTTTTGAGCGCAATCGAAAAATTATTTCTTGTGAAAATCGCAATTTTACGATTTTTTTTATTAAAAAATAATTCTTTGACTTTTAACACCTACATGCTTTATCCAATTGTAATGATTTTTTCACAGAACCTTAATTTTATGAATTTATATATTCGTGGGAAATTTGAGCGTAATCAAAAAATTATTTCTCATAAAATCGAAATTTTACGCTTTTTTTGTTTAAGGTAGCTCAAGCAAATGTAATCTCTAGTTTTTGAAAGATTTATGAGATTCCATATATAGCTCAAAATAAACAAATAACGGACAATTAAATAAAACACACTTTGTTTACGTATTTTAAATGAATGAAGCCGAAATGAAGCTCACTTTTAAAACAAAATAGACACATAACAGGATTTTTTTATTGTTAGGCTGTGATTTGACTAGTGTATTTTTGTTATTTCTAATAAATAATAAAACACGGTTTATGCATCAAATAAAGACAAAATTGTGTTTCTGAAACGCTTCTTAAATAAAATAAATATTATTGGTGTTTAGTTTTTATTTAATTAGATGCATATTAAAGGGATTAACTACCCAAAAAAAGATCTGGCATCATTGTAAACACAGTGTCTCGCGGCCCCCACAACATGAACAAGCTGCAGGCCTAGGCCAACGATATTCGTGAGAACTGCCAATTCGTATTTGTATCATACAAAATAAATAGTAATGAAATATATATGATATAGGTGCATTTTATTAAATTAAAGAAACATTGGCAGAATACTTTAAAAAAGAAAACGTGCATTTTATTCCCAATACAAAGCTTTTATAATTACTTGAATCCAGCGCGCACACAATAGTCTGCGGCAGACTGCATCAGTATCTCTCTAAGCGCCCAGCAGCCACAGTACACTTTGGCTCGGCATAGCGCGGGGCCGCGTAGCACACGAGAGGTAGCCGGGGTTTAAACCCCCGGTTTCGATACTTTTTACTTTTTTTATTTTTATCCACAAATTATTGTTTGCGTATTTTCTGAAATACATTTTATTCCTGTAAACTTTTAGTGCAATTTACTCTAAAATAGAAAACTTTTATCCAGTCTGTATTTGCTGTAGGAGCTTTCACTTATCATATGACGAAGCCCGACTTTTATACGACCCCCCTTACCCAACCCGTCCACATTACCCGCAGGTTACCAGGGGAGTAACACAAAAATTCGTGTGGGTGGGGTGTCTAATGAACTGCTAAAAATCGCGCCCCATCAATAATTATTGTAATAGCCGAGATGTAATGCTGTCCAGTAAATAATGAATAGGCCTACTGATGAAGTGGTAATTCACAATCACGTAAGAGGAAGACTGTTTTTTCTTTTTTTTGTAAAAAGGCCAACTGGCTAGTTGCTATTTATAAAATGAGAAAACTCATTGTTCCCCGTTCTTTGATCTGCTGTATATCTAGTCACAACAGTCTAATCAAAGGGCACGATGCGTTGTCGTGTTTGTTCGGTGGGGAGGGAGGGGGGGGGGGGGATATCGGTAGTGCACTGGGGTGTCGAGCAGATAAATCTGGGTTTCAAGCAAGATAAGGAAAAATTATATTGTACAATTTTGGTATCGTGCATCTCACTCCCACACTACTCCGCCCCTCCACAACTGCAATTACATAATAGTACATCAATACATTCATTTTGTATTGGTCAGGAAAACTGTCATTTTCTAACATCCTTCTCCTATCAAATGCAATTTATTGTTGAAATATATAGCACATAATATAATTAATAATTAATTGCAACTTCATTGACGCCTGTATAAAACAATATCATCTTTCTATTCTTATACAGGTTCAGTAAACAAAATTACATTTTTAAATCTTCCCTGCAAATGTGCTAAAGGCTCTAAGCCAATAAGATTCTGAGTTAAGTTTACAGGGTTGCCAGTCAAATCGTCAGGCTGCACTTCAGGATGCTATAACTTCTAAATTAGTTTAGAAAAGTACTATTTTCTTGTTCTTATATCATTCGGAATTTAAATATTCTTAAAAAAAAAAACAGTTTTTAAACAAAATTTATTTACAAGAAGTTATTGGAAAAACATAAGTAAAGGTCAAAAAATGTATGTATTTCCATGTTCCCCATGCTATGGGTTAGGGCGACCTTCAAACTTTAGACTTGAATATATCGTAAAGTAGTTCAGGAAGCCTACTTTTCTTTTGCATTATTGTGTGGGCCTATCAGGTAATTATCTGTTTAATGCCAAAATTTTAAATTTTTTTATTCACGTCGAGATACGCTTGAGCTTTCCTTAAAAAAAATTACCCTCATCCAAAAACGTGCCTGAAAAAGCGTTTGGGAAGCTTCCTAGTGTAAATTGTGAATGAGGACCATTTTATGAATGACAAGTAGGCTGTATTATCTAATTGTAATTATTAGACTCCCATTGAACGGGCTAGACACAAGAGTGCCTACAATGGGAGCAGGTAGACAGGATGTTGGAAGAAGGGGGATTGGTGGTAGGGGGTAGGAAAGGTAAAAAAATTGTCAACAACCGTTGGAGGAATTCCACCGATCTTGCAATTTTATTTTGGACAGTGGGGTAATCAGAAATGAGGTGGGCCCCATAAAGAAATAATTATATAGTCAAATTTTTGTTTTTAATAGGGTACTGGGAAGCACAAGCAAAATTTAAATTCATAACTTGCTTTTGGTTTCTTTGACTTAGAGCACGTCAACCGTTAGGTCATAATGCACCACTTTAGCATAGGCGATCTAGGGAGGAGGAGCCCATACTGGTCAGAACCAGCCACGGGTCGCGGTCGTCATCGTCTTTGTCATCTGTTTGTCATTGTTATCTTCATCGGGGAGGTCGGCAAGGGAAAGGGGTAGGGGTCTCCGACGACGATTGCCAGAGCTCGCCTCTAGTTTTTGGGGGGTATAAAAATACCCTTCTTACTAGCTGTTGTTTGCGAGGTGGACCTTTTCTCTTGAATCACCTTTTACGATTTGCAAAAACCCTGTTCTGGGGCCAGACGGGGGAAAAAATTTTGTTTGCCATACTTATGGAACCATACTTATGGAGGTACTATGGAGGTAAAAGATACGAGCAAAATACGGGGGCCACTTTTTTTACGCTGTTTTATGTTAGTGATGTTTGTGAATTATTGTGTATTTGTAACATTTTGTATATCAGCTGTTATTTTTATACTAATCATGTTCCGCCGAAATGTTTGTAGACATTGTATACCTTGCATCTAACATATTTAAAAAAATCATTACAATCGGATAAAGCATGTAGGAGTTATAAGTCGAAGAAATTTTTTAAAATTCGAAAAAAATCGTAAAATTGCGTTTTTTATGAGAAAAATTTTTTCCGATTGCGCTCAAAAACGTGGCAGTTCTAAGTTCAGAGATTTCGAAGGCCCCCATAAAATTTCATCACAATCGGAGTATCAGTTTAGCCGGAATCGTGTTAACAGACACACAAAAATACAAAAAAAAAAAGAAAGAAAGAAAGAAAAAAAAAACATTCCGGATTTTTTTCTCCAGTGTAGTGAAATGGAATTTTCGCTTCCCTCGCTACGCTCATCCAATAAAATATCAATTAACAGATTCACTAATTAATCCATTAATTCATTGTAAATTAATTAATTCATCATAATTAATTAATTTATCAGAGTTTTTGGATGAGCGTAGCGAGCGAAGCGAAGATTCCATTTCACTACACTGGAGAAAAAAATCCGGAATGTTTTTTTTTTTTTTTGTATTTTTGTGTGTTTGTCCACATGATTCCGGCTAAACCGATACTCCGATTGAGATGAAATTTTATGGAGGTCTTCGAAATCTCTGAACTAAGAACTGCCACGTTTTTGAGCACAATTGGAAAATTATTTCTCACGAAAATCACAATTTTACGATTGTTTTTTATTTTTTAAAAATTTCTTCGACTTACAACACCTACATGCTTTGTCCGATTGCAATGATTTTTTGGGGGCGCGCCGTTTCATCGACACTTCGTTTCATCGACACCGCCGTTTCATCGACAAATGCATTTAATATCTGAAATGTTCGTGACCACCGTTTCATCGACAACTTTGAGATGCCCGGCACCGCCGTTTCATCGATACCTTCGTTTGCTCGACAAAACTGCGAGTAGTAGCTGGTCCGAAAACATTCGCCTCGAGCGCGCTGCCGCCGCGCCGGCACAGCACGGCGGCAAGCTTGAATTCTACATTCAACGAGGTTAATGCATATTATTAAATATCATATAATTATATAATGCATATAAAACATTGAAGAATCCTCCTTTGTAAATCAGTTTTTTATCTGAATAGGATAAACGTTTAATAAAAAAATTAAAATTAAAATATTACATAATGCAGACGACAAATGATATGATAATATCAAATCATGGACAGGGTGGGGTGGAGGGGGAATTCGAATCTTTAGTTTATGTTTGAAGTTCCTTGGTGTGTTTCTCGATTGTAATCTTAAGTGGATCTATCATGTAAATTACGTTTGTGGCAAATTTTCATTTGCGTGTTACGCTTTACGCCAAATAAGGAGTAGCTGTAGTAGAGAAACGATGTTGACGCTGTACTATGCCAATTGTTATTCTCACTTACGTTATGGAATTTTACTCACACTCTTATTGGTGTTCTGTCACCACAGTAAGATCACACCCAACTATAATTCTAGATATTAGTTTTTATTTTTCTTTACTGATACAAAAAAGAGTTCTCTCCACAAAGACACATATAAATTCTTCCAGTGAGTGTTCAAAGGAACAGGGTATGGACCTCCAGCATAGGCCAAATTGGGCTTAATGCACCACATCAAGTATCAAGTATCAAGTATGGAATTTTATTGTGGGGACATTCCACTGACTGGCAAAGGGTTTTTAAATAGCAGAAATACATTCTCAGGACAATGTTTTTTATAAAATGCAGAGATTCATGTAAGATTTTTAAAGATAACAACATTTTTACCTTTCCCTGTGTTTATATTTTAGAACAATTGAAGACAATTAAAAGTAATTTTAAGGACATTGTTAGTGATTTTACTAATCACAAATACAATACCAGACGAGGCTACCTTCCAACCCCTCAACACAACAGCGCTTTGTTTGAAAAGGGACCAAGATGTGCTGGTATTAAACTTCACAACAAAATACCAAGTTATATTAAGTCTATTGATAACAATAGAGCTTTTAATAGAGAAGTGAAACTATTTCTACTTAAGCACTGTTTTTATTCATTTGAGGAGTATATGAAGTTTTAGCCGCTTTTATTATTTTTTTTTTTTGACTGTCCATAAACATTGATGTATCTTTTGTTTAACCAATGTACTATCTTTGTAACATGGAAACTAATAAATATGAATATGAATATGAATATGAATAATTTGAAAGCTTCGCAAACGCTTTTTTCCGTCGCGTTGATGGATGAGCTTTTTTGTAAGTTTTTAGTTTGCGTCGGATCTTTTTACTTATCAAGTGCTTTTTGAACGCATTGTAGGTGATTGTTGTCAAGTTTCTATTTATTATAAACCTCAAAAAACATATATTAAAACCTTTATTTATATGGATTCTGGCAAATTTTTGCAACTTTTTCTTTCAAAAAGCAATACATTACCATTACCTTAATATCCATGTGAAATACGAACGTTTTAGCCCCACCCGTTTGGTCAGAATTGGCCCAAGTGTCACGAAAATATCGCCATGAAAATCGAAAAAATCGTAAATGTACAATATTCATGAGAAATATTTCTTCGATTGTACCCAAAAACGTGGCAAGTCAAAGTTCAGAGATTTCGAAGGTCCCCTCCAATTTTAATCAAGATCGCATATGCCGTTTGCCCGGTAGCGTGCGTACAAACAGTTAGAAAAACAAAAACAAAAAACAAAAACATAAAAAAACTAAAAAAACAAAAACAAACAAACAAACAAAAAACATTGGAGCAAAATTTTTTGAGGAGTCAGTGAAATTGAAGTCTTCGCTTTGCTCATCCAATTATGTATTGATTATCATGAAGGATATTATTATGACAAAATCTAGTGGAACAGGTATTTCGTTAGAATCAAGACAATATTCGGACTTGCATGCTCTTCGATATTAAAATCTAAGGGCAATGCCAGTCTGCAAGTTTAATGTATACTTTTTTTACACTTCTCAAGTGTACTTGAACAAAACAAAAAATGTGAAATGTGTGTGTGAAAAATGTTGTGTTTAACCAGAGCGTTTAAACGTGAACTGAAGAAATCTGAGGATGATACTGAGGACAAGGAGAAACCACGGTCAAAAGCTTTTCTTCCGTATGTCAAGGGTACCACAGACGTCATAGGTAGAATCCTCAATCGTAAGAACATCGAAACCATTTTCTCCACTGACAGAAAAATCAGCTGCTTTTTGAGAAGTGCAAAGGACTCTGTTCATCTGGAAGAAAGAGGGGTTTATGAGGTTCCCTGTGGCGACTGCGATCAAACGTACATAGGCCAAACAGGCAGACGCATAGCAGTGAGGATAAATGAACACTCTAATGCTGTGAAAACAGGTGACAAGAAATCAGCCCTGGCTCAACATGCTAAAGCTTACTCGCATGTGATAGATTTTGACAAAACAAAAACTATTTGTCCTGTACAACAGCTCAAGCCACGTATTATCCGTGAATCTGTGGAAATTGAGAAACGGCCGAATAACATGAACAAAAGAGATGATAGCCAGAGCCTCCCTCTTGCTTGGAAACCTGCACTCATGCCTCGAAATGTAGTCCGTAGACCTATTCAGCCAAATCCCTCAGAGGTGGTGCAAATTTCAGATTCCATAATTCCAAGCACAAATCACTTTTCAAAAGACAACCAATCAGGCCCTATGACAAGAAGCCGGACTAAAAAGGTTTCACTACAGTAAGCTGTGCTAAATTGTTTCTCAATTGCCACCATCCGTATATATTTTATCGATATGACATCGCCGCCCCGCACCTTCAGCCGAGGCTATATAAGGCGGGCGCTGCGTGCTTGCCAACCACTGTGACTCCAACCTCCGTAGAGTCACAGTCAACCTTGAAAATGTCTGACGTAGTACAGACGAAACGTCGGTGGACGCCCAGGTTCTGCCCTGGTTCATCTTATTTTCGACGCGGTTTCACCCAAGATCCTTGTTTTTATCCTATGACGGGCCGCGAAAACCTACAACAATCCATATATATATATATAAAATGTCATATATAATATGTTAAACCTTGGTTTTATTGTAGGCGATAATGACGCTGTTAAATTGGTTCCATAGACAGAAATTTAAAAAATGCCATATGTATATATAGAGATGTTAAACACAGACCAAGATGGTTCCTCTATGAACTTTCCCCTTCGTCACTTGATGAGATTATGCAATGCTATTTAGAAGGAGAGAATTTCGATGAGGATGATGTTGACATAGATGTTTCGGAAGCAGCGTACAGTGATGACGAATGTGATTACAGTTTTAATTTTTTGACAATTTATTTATTCTTATCCTAATGAAAAGTATTTGCATGTTTCAACGCATGTAAAAGATAATTAATTATTACGTATGTTATGATATGATGATGATTTCTAATAAAGCGTTAAAGCGTGTTAAGTGATTACGAATGTGGTAAATAGTTTGATATTTGAAGTTAATTATACCAAACCAATTTATATATCCTAATCTTCAATTGTTTGTAACTTATAAACACTGTTTGCATGATTTAACACATTAAAAATTCTTACTTATGATATGATGATGATTACTTCTGAAGATTACTATGATAAAAAGTTCAAACATACTGTGATAACGAATGTATGGAAGTTTTGATGTTTGGAGTTAATTATGACTTACCAATTTATATAGCCAGCGGTTTAGCCGAGCTCGTTTAACCGGTTCCCACTCGAACACCGAAGTTAAGCAGAATCGGGCGTGGTCATGGGTAGAGTGGGTGACCGCTCTACCCTGAAACTCACGTATTCCGCTGGTTAGAGCAGATGGAGGGTTCGAGAGCTAGTGTAACGGCTTAGTTCTCCTTTACGTCTGCTCGGCAGTCCGGGTTAGTGGAGGAACCTATATGACTGTCAAAGTTACACCGTCCTGTCGGATGGGACGTTAAGCCGTTGGTCCCCTTGGTACTTTTCGAAAGGAGTAGGCTACGTGCCGGTACCGGGTTTCCCCTCCTCCCTTCTGTTCATACTTCATCCTCATCTATCACCACTCATCGTCTCGATTAGCCAAAGTGCATAAATATGAGACGTTAAGCAATAATCAATCAAAACCAATTTATATATTCTAACCCTCAATTGTTTGTAACTTATAAAAACTATTTGCATGATTCAACACATATTTGGATCAGCGTAGCGAGCGAAGCGAAGATCCCATTTCACTACACTGGAGAAAAAAATCCGGAATGTTTTTTTTTCTTTTTTTCTTTTTTTCTTTTTTTTGTATTTTTGTCTGTTTGTCCACACGATTCCGGCTAAACCGATACTCCAATTGTGATGAAATTTTCTGGAAGCCTTCGAAATCTCTGATGAACTTAGAACTGCCACGTTTTTGAGCGCAATCGGAAAAGTATTTCTCATGAAAATCGCAATTTTACGATTTTTTTCGATTTAAAAAAAAAATCTTCGACTTATAACACCTACATGCTTTATCCGATTTTAATGATTTTTTCACAGAACCTTTATTTTATGAATTTAGATATTTGTGTGAGATTTGAGCGCAATTGAAACAATATTTCTCATAAAAATCAAAATTTTACGTTTTTTTTCTTTTTTCAAACAATTCTTTGACTTATAACACCTACATGCTTTATCCGATTGTAATGATTTTTTCACAGAACCTTAATTCAATGAATTTATATATTCTTGTTAAATTTGAGCGCAATCGAGAAATTATTTCTTATAAAAATCGCAATTTTACGTTTTTTTCTTTTTTTAACAATTACGATTAATTTTAAAAAATTAAAAAATTAAAGTTAATTTTTTATTTAATTTATATTAATTTTAAAAAATCTTCAACTTAGTAATGATTTTTTCAAAGAACAACAGAAAATCCGCATAACAAATAGCAGCTCAATGCACCAATTACGCTCATCCAACAACGCGGCGGGACTTAAGCGTTTTCCTAGTTTATTTATTTATGTGTCAACAGAGATTTATAACGGGTCTAAATTGGTTGAGATTTGACATTTTGCTTGTGTAGACATTTTGGATAACATGCTACAGTTAAAAGTTTGTACTAGACTAGAAGTTGCAATGCATATCATTCGAAAGATAGTAGTCAAAATAAGGAAGAACATATTTTATGACATAAATTTAAGAGTACATTGACAGTGAAGTGCATGTTAATTTCCTTAGAAGTTTGAACCGAAAGTGCCTACTTTTGGCACCATTGCATTCCAATCACTTACATCCCTAAGGGTCACTGAAAAATTCATTTCGATTTGAGTACCCATATGAAGAACCGTTTTAAAATGAAAAGAATCGGAGTAGTGCAATTTTCATGAGAAATTATTCATCGATTCCATTTTAAATCGTGGCAGATATGAATTCAGAGATTTCGAAGGTGTTCAGAAAATTTTGTGACATTGGAGTAGCCGTTTGGCCACAATCGTTAGAATAAACGCAAATACAATTAAAAATTAAACATTTCATAATATGTTTTTCTCCCATGTAGTGTAGTGGAGTCTCCGCTTCGCTCGCTACACTTATCCCAAAACATGCCTAAGTCAACATACTATTTTATTTGCATATTATAATTAGGCATATTATATAATATTTGTTCTATTAAGTACTCTCATGCCAGCATTTCACATCCATGTATCTAAGTCACATTTACAACTATAATAAACACCTACGGTTGTGATTTGTGAATGTGTATGTAACACATACTTATGGCATTTGCAAGCAACTGCAATTCAGTATAAATTGGGAATTTGATATATATCCTGCTATCTAAAAGGCATTCATATATTTATTTTCTACCATGTATCAAGCTACAGAGAAAAGGAGACAAAGTTAAAGGGATTAAGATAACAAATTTATTAACGTTCAATAATTAACACCAAACAGATCAACATTTTAAAGATCTTACATTTATTTCCAAGCATGCATCAATCAATCGTAAGGTTAGGTATACGATTCACACATGACAGTAAATGTGTACACATATTGTAAAGTAGGCCTACCTAGATTTGGTTGTATCCAAAGTAATTTTTGTGTCGCTAAAATACGGCTTACATGCATGTTTAGTTAAGAACTAAAATAACTTTAAAAATGACTGACATTAATTTAGTGTTTTAAGATGAAATAATAAAACAATGTGCTATGTAACTAAACGTTTGATTGATTTTTAGTGATAACAAATGTATTTTAATTCTGCTAGCTGGAGTTTGTTCTATTAGTTAAACAACTCCCACTAAAGAACTCAAACCAATTCTTTAAGGAACGTCAAGATGAACAAAGTAAATACATATATAATATATTTTTATGATGAAACTATAGACAGAAATTTAAAAAAAGTGCCCTCACCGGGGAATGGACCCGGGACCTTGGCTGTTCGGGCTCTGCTCTTACCAACTGGGCTATGAAGACACGAGGTTATTTTTGGGTTATTTTCGATTGGTACGCAAAACAAAAAAAGGCCGGTTGAAGCCGACAGCGTCCGAAACTTTATTTGTACCGTCTGGCAAAGAAAATCGTACATCGAACGATATTTGAGAAAATTGTTTTTCCTTATAATGAGGTGGAAGGCAACGATGTATAGAAACAACATAATACAAATCGTCGCTCTAAATTAACTGTAGCACCTAGCTCAGAGTTTCTACTTTTGTCACAAAATTTGGTTACGTTACGTCCCGCCCCAAAAAATTGAAAAAATATATTTTCCTGCTATATTTGACCTCACTTTATCTAACATTGCACTCATTTTCCTTTGATATTAAAATATCGTTAAGAAACCGATACAATAGCTTTAAATATAATCGTATCTAGCTACCAGGATTACTTGCACCTTTAGACACTATAATCTTATGAAGGACTATTAGTATAATTATTGTTCTCAGAAGATCATACACAATGATTCAATAGATATCATACTGATATATATGCTTTTGGCTGTGTGTTTTCACGCATTTAAAAAATCTAATCTTTTATTTTACTAGGAAAACGCTTAAGTCCCGCCGCGTTGATAGATGAGCGTAATTTTTTAAACGAAAAAAGATTTTTTTAATAAATAATTTTTCGATTACGCTCAAATTTTACACGAATATATTAATTGATATAATTAAAGTTCTGTGAAAAAATCATTGCAATCGGATAAAGCATGTAGGTTTTATAAGTCGAAGAAATGTTAAAAATTGAAAAGATCGTAAAATTGCGATTATCATGAAAAATCTTTTTTCGATAACGCTCAAATTTCACACGAATATATTAATTCATAAAATTAAGGTTCTGTGAAAAAATCATTACAATGGATAAAGCATGTACATGTTATAAGTCGAAACATTTTTTTTTTAAATCTAAAAAAATCGTAAAATTGCGATTTTCATGAGAAATAATTTTTCGATCGATTTTTCGAACCGTGCAGTTCTTCGTTCAGAGATTTCATAGACCTCCGTAAAATTTCATCGCAATCGGAGTATTGGTTTAGCCGGAATCGTGTTCACAGACACACAAAAATAAATAAATAAATAAATAAACATTCCGGATTTTTGTCTCCAGTGTAGTGAAATGGAATCTTCGCTTCGCTCATCCAATTAGATACAGGTTCAAGGAAAAAATGCAACTAATTGTTGTAAATATTGCATGATATTGTTCATAGCGTGGATCCTTACTACAAAATTTATCACATATTGCTCGTACTATTTTGCATTCAATCACATTGTGGGTAAAGTTAAAAGCGCATTTGTTTGCCAAAGGCAACTGAACAATACATGGATGTGCTCACGTATTTGGGTATTTCAATTAAGATTTACGTGGTACAGTGTAAACATCTAATGAATACATCTGCGGCCAAGATGTGGATTTGTACTTTCATGAAGAGTTGAGAGAGAGAGAGAGAAGGATGAAGAGAAGGTTGGCAGTGAAGCAATGCTAAACATTATGCAAAGTGCATTCTTCTTTGTTTAATTGTTTATTTTTTAATTTATCTCTATCATGGTCAGTGATACAAACTAATTCACAAAGGAGGACAATTAGCTTATGTAGAACCAGCCACGTCGAAAACTCCTTGGGTTTTAACAGTCCATACCTTGATTTAATTTTTACGTAATGAAACAGTAAAGTAATTACATATTTTCTCGAAAAATTTACCGTTGGAATATAACCGAAAAATGTGTTTTTACAACGGAGGTTTTCAAATCAGTAAGTAAATATTTCATTACACAAGTTATATTTTACACATATGCATTGTAAGATAAAAACTAAACGTATTTTTATAAAAATTGAAGTCACGATTATTTTATTAAATTGCCACATATTTTGCCAATCTTACAGTAAATAATTTATATTAGTTTGCCATTTTTATCGAATATAGATTATATACGCAATAAGCGTTAATAACACGTCTACAGTTGCATGCGGCACTTAATTAATATGCTCATTGATCTATGTATGTGTGTTATCAACTATACAATAACCATACGATAACGATACTTAATATGTTTTTGAAAAATTCATATCACATCGTATAACTTACTAGCAAGAACTACTAACTAGGCCAACTTTTGTGAAGCACTTATGCTAGGAGCAAAACAAAATCCGCGCGCCAGACGATGTTTTCGGACCAGCTACTACTCGCAGTTTTGTCGAGCAAACGAAAGTGTCGATGAAACGGCGGTGCCGGGCATCTCAAAGTTGTCGATGAAACGGTGGTCACGAACATTTCAAATAAAAAATCAATTTGTCGATGAAACGGCGGTGTCGATGAAACGAAGTGTCGATGAAACGAAGGCGACCCGATTTTTTCACAGAACCTTTATTTCATGAATTGATATATTCATGTGAAATTTGAGCGTTAACAAAAAAATAATTTTTACGAAAATCGCAATTTTACGACTTTTTTCATTTTTTTTTTTAAATTCGGCTGATAACACCTACATACTTTATCCTATTGTAATGATTTTTTCAAAGAACCTTAATTTTATGAATTAATATATTCGTGTAAATTTTTTGCGCAATCGAATAATTATTTCTTATGAAAATTTCAATATTACGATTTTTTTCCTTTTTTAAAATTACGATTAATTAGAAAAATAAAAATTTAAGTTACTTTAAAAAAAAAATTATTTATTAAAAAAAAATGAACTTAGTAATGATTTTTCCACAGAACAACAGAAAACCCGCATAACACATGGCAGCTCAATGCACCAATTAGGCTCATCCAACAATGCGGCGGGACTTAAGCGTTTTCCTAGTATATGGGAATAGATATTTCACCCACTTCCCAATGTCCGATCGAGCTAAAAATTTTCACACAGACGTATATTCTTGATGACAATACATGAATCAATTTATCACATTCACTAGTTAATCAATTAATTCATCATAATTTATTAATCAAACAATAGCTTTGTATGGGAAATTAGTCACAGCTAGTGAGGATGGGCCAACCAGATGCAGAAATTTGGACACGTCCAGTGAGCACATATTCGATTGCAACATTCGTTAAGACTAAAAAATATAAAATAATATTCCATGAAAAAATTGTTTTTTTAAAACAACGCTCATATAAATATACTAAAAAGTTAAAAAAAAAAATCATCCAACAAATTTTTGTCTTAATAAAAGCATTGGGCGCTTTTCCTCCATGAACAACAAAATTCTGTAATCTATGTCAATACCGTAAGCGCCCAAGGCTTTTATTTTCCGAGTAAGGCGTTGGATGAAAATTTATTTTTAAGCGAGCGTTTCCATTTGACTCTGCCGGAAAAAATAGTCACTGGCTTTGTTTGTTTTTTGTTTTTTTGTATGTCTCGCCATAACGTTCGAACGGAGGCTCGGATCAAGTTGAAATTTGGACCATCTGCAAGCTTCGATCTTGATTGAATGCCATTAGTTTTGTGGCAAAATCGTTCAAAAAGTTACAAAGTTACATTAAAGTTAATCGAAAGTTGTTTTTTCAAACTAAACGACGACAAAATCTGAGGTGGCTAAATAATTTAGAATGTCCGTCCGGTCACGAATATGTTAATTTTATTCTGATCCGATAAGTAGTGAGAAATTACATTTTAACAAAAGTAACGTTACCGTGGCAACGAAAAGCCGCACGATAATTCTGGTCACTATGCACTGCCAGCTAGAAGTAATCAAAATACTATCGAGGAAGCAGTGTATTATTTGTTACGAAAGAGTTAAAATAGTTTTCCTAAAGAAATGATGTCAAAGTCCTCTAGATGGCGGTGGATTTTATGCACAAAGTAAAATTTTACTTACGTGTTTACCCAAATACCTTGCCAATAATAAATAATATTGGAAACATGGCCCCGTGAACAGCGAACGTCGCAAATTTTAAAATTAAAATAAATTTGCAATGTGGGTCTAGCTATAACATGTGCTCCCTTATCAACGCGTCCAACTGAGCGTTTCCTAGTTTACTTTTTAGTACATTTAAATATGAGCGTTGTTTAAATTTTTTTTTTCATGTAATTTTTTCCCCTTTCATGATTTCTTCTCCCCACGGCCATACTTGAATGTCATTGGTGCGTACACACTGCAACTCAGTTGTGACGTAGTACCGTCTAAAGATGGTGCACGCTCGTTTTTGGCGCGCAAACTGGTGCTCAAAGTTACTTCTTGTTTAAATAACACAAAATACATTTTAAAAAATAAAAAAAATTGCAGTGACTTTTAAGACATACATAAGAATTAAAATAAAAAATAAAATTGTAAGTGGAATATTCCCTATTGTAGCGTTTAACCGGTTCTCACTCGAACACCGAAGTTAAGCAACATCGGGCGTGGTCAGGGGTTGAGTGGGTGAACGCTCTCTGCCCTGAAATACACGTATACCGCTGGCTAGAGCAGACGAGAGTTCGAAACCTTGTGTGACGGTTTCGTTCACCTCGACGTCTGCTCGGCAGTCCGGGTTAGTGGAGGAACCTATGACTGTCAAAGTTACACCGTCCTTTTGGATGGGACGTAAAGCCATTGGTCTCCTTGGTACTTTTTGAAAGGAGTAGGTTACATGCCGGTACTGGGTTTCCCCTCCTCCCTTCTTCATCATTCATCGTTGTTAATCATCAGTTGTTATACTGGTCACTGTAAAATGGCATATGCTGTAGGCCTATGTGGCCAATTCATAAATAAATAAATAAAAAAATAGCAGCTGTGGGATTACATGTTATGCCGTAAGTAGTACAGTATGCACCAACTACCAACTAAACACAAAATACTATCATTTATACATGATGTTTATTAATCAACTTAAATGCGTAGTAAGTATAGATTGGAGAAGGGTTGACAGGTTGGGAAAGCATAGAGAACATAAAACCCAGCCTGAAGGGCTGGGGGCGACAAAACTTTTCACCTGCTGATGACAACTGCAGCTAATTTAAAGTTGTTTGTTTAGCAAATTAGCTATTTTCACAAATACATTGTAAAATAAACTAGGAAACGCTCAGTTGGACGCGTTGATAAGCGAGCACGTGCTATAGCTAGACCCACATTGCACATTTTTTTAAATTTTAAAATTTGCGACGTTCGCTGTCCACAGGGCCATGTTTCCAATATTATTTATTATTGCCAAGGTATTTGGGTAAACCCGTGTGTAAACCTTTACTTTGTGAATAAAATCCACCGCCATCTAGAGGACCTTGACTCCTTGGGAAAACTATTTAAACTCTTTGTTGACAAATAATAGACTGCTTCCTCGAAAGTATTTTGATTACTTCTAGGTGGCAGTGCATTAGAAACTACGCGCGTCTTTTCGTTGCCATGGCAACATTAATTTTGTTATAATGTAATTTCCATCTACACTACTTATCGGATCAAAGTAAAATTAACATATTCGTGACCGGACGGACATTCTAAATGATTTGGCTATCTCAGATTTTGTCCCCGTTAAGTTTTAGAAAAAAACTTTAGATTAACTTTAAAGTAACTTTCTAACTTTTTGAACGATTTTGCCACAAAACTAATGGCATTCAATCGAGAACGAAGCTTGCGGATGGTCAAAATTTCAACTCGATCCGAGCCTCCGTTCGAACATTATGGCGAGACATACAAAAAAAAACAAACAAACAAACAAACAAAAAAAAACAAAACCAGTGACTAATTTTTCCGGCAGAGTCAAATGGAAACGCTCGCTTCGCTCGCTTAATTATAGAAACACCACTATTATACCAGTACAGTGAATACAATCATTTATCAACATATGTCTTGCATGCACAGTGCTAAGATTAAGGCTTACTAAATAACAATGAAAACTTACAATTTAATAACTATTAAGTTGTTTACACATGTTCCTGGGTACTCAATTCATGACTCGCTCACTCGTCTGTAAAGGACTTTGGCGTTTTCCTAGTCAAGTTGGCTAAAGTGCCCTTACACCCAGATTGTGGGAGACCTGGGTTCAAACCCCTGGTCGGGAAAGATATTTTCATTTCTGGCTTGTTGGATGAGCGTAGCGAAGATTCCATTCTACTACACTGAAAAAAAATCCGGAATGTTATTTTTTTCTGAATTTGTGTCTGTTTGTTAACACGATTCCGGCTAAACCAATACTCCAATTGCGATGAAATTTTCTGGAGGCTTTTTAAATCTCTGAACTTAGAACTTCCACGTTTTTCAGCGCAATCGAAAAAATATTTCTCATTAAACGCAATTTTACGTTTTTTTTTCGATTTTTACAAAATTTCTTCGACTTATAACGCCTACATGCTTTATCCGATTGTGATGAATTTTTCACAGAAACTAAATTTTATGAATTAATATATTCATGTTAAATTTAAGCGCAATCAAAAAATTATTTCGAATGAAAATCACAACTAACGATTTATTTTCTATTTTAAAACATGTCTTCGACCTTTAACACCTACATGCTTTATCCGATTGTAATGATTTTTTCACAGCACATTGATTTTATGAATTAATATATTGGTGTGAATTTTGAGCGCAATCGAAAATTATTTCTCATGAAAATCGCAATTTTACACTTTTTTACGTTTAAAAAAATTACGCTCATCCAACAACGCGCCTGAAAAACGTTTGCGAAGCTTCCTAGCTATTATTATTATTATTATTATTATTTTCATCATTATTATTATTATTATTATTATTATTATTATTATTATTATTATTATTATTATTATTATTATTATTATTATTATTATTATTATTATTATTTCTTTTATTCACCAATATGAACATTACATAATGGGTATTTAAGAACTTTCACCAGAGATGAACCACACCTCTAAGGTGAAACCCTTATTACATAAAAATTAAATATACATGGTATTAACAAAATACAATACATACAAGAAATAACGGAAACATTTCTTTTTTACACTTAAACTTTGCGTAGTATGTGGGCGGTTCCTAATAATGCTGCCTATTGAAGCTCTGGAGTTCAGTGATTGCCAGAGATATGTTGGAGGTTCTCTTGAAAACTTTTTCCAATTGTCCCACAAGCTCCAATAATAATGGGAACAATCTTACAACGGACATTCCACATTCGTTGAATTTCTATTTGTAGGTCTCAATATCTTGTGCGTTTTTCTGCTTCCTTGAGTACTATGTTGCGGTCTGATGGAATAGCTACATCGATGATTAAACATTTTTGAGTCTCTTTGTTTTTAACAACAATGTCTGGTTTGTTGTGAAGAACCTTTCTATCAGTGATTATTTGCTCATTCCACAATATGGTCACATTACCATTGTCAACTACTTTTATTTTTATTATTATTATTATTATTATTATTATTTTTTTTTTTTTTTTTTTGGTCGAGCGTAACGAGCGATGCAAAGATTCCATTCTACTACACTGGAGAAGAAAATCCGGAATGTTTTTTTTTCTTTTTTTCTGATTGAATTTTTGTGTGTTTGTTAACACGATTCCGGCTAAACCGATACTCCAATTGGGATGAAATTTTCTGGAGGCCTTTGAAATCTCTAGTACTTCCACGTTTTTGAGTGCAATCGAAAAATTATTTCTCATGAAAATCGCAATTTTTCGATTTTTTTAAATAAAAAAAAAATTCTTTGACTAATAACACCAACATGCTTTATTCCATTGTAATGATTTTTTCACAGAACCTTAATTTTATGAATTTAGATTTTTGTGTTAAATTTGAGCGCAATTGAAGAATCATTTTTCATGAAAATTGCAATTTTACAGTGTTTTTTCTTTTTAAAAAAAATTCTTCGAATTTTAAAACCTACATGCTTTATTTTATTGAAATGATTTTTTCACAGAACCTTAATTAAGCGAGCTAAGCGAGCGTTTCCATTTGACTCTGCCGGAAAAATTAGTCACTGGTTTTGTTTTTTTTTTGTTTGTTTGTTTGTTTGTTTTTTTTTTTTTTGTATGTCTCGCCATAACGTTCGAACGGAGGCTCGGATCGAGTTGAAATTTTGACCATCCGCAAGCTTCGTTCTCGATTGAATGCCATTAGTTTTGTGGCAAAATCGTTCAAAAAGTTAGAAAGTTACTTTAAAGTTAATCTAAAGTTTTTTCTAAAACTTAACGGGGACAAAATCTGAGATAGCCAAATCATTTAGAATGTCCGTCCGGTCACGAATATGTTAATTTACTTTGGTCCGATAAGTAGTGTAGATGTAAATTACATTATAACAAAAGTAACGTTGCCATGGCAACGAAAAGACGCGCGTAGTTTCTAATGCACTGCCACCTAGAAGTAATCAAAATACTTTTGAGGAAGCAGTCTATTATTTGTCAACAAAGAGTTTAAATAGTTTTCCCAAGGAGTCAAGGTCCTCTAGATGGCGGTGGATTTTATTCACAAAGTAAAGGTTTACACACGGGTTTACCCAAATACCTTGGCAATAATAAATAATATTGGAAACATGGCCCTATGGACAGCGAACGTCGCAAATTTTAAAATTTAAAAAAATGTGCAATGTGGGTCTAGCTATAGCACGTGCTCGCTTATCAACGCGTCCAACTGAGCGTTTCCTAGTTTTATGAATTAATATATTCGTGTGAAATTTGAGCGCAATCAAAAAATTATTTCTCGTGAAAATCGCAATTTTACGATTTTTTTTTATTTGTTAAAAGTACGATTTTTTTCTTGTTTTAAAAAAAATCTTCGACTTAGTAATGATTTTTTCACAGAACATTAGAAAATCTACCTAACACATGGCAGCTCAAGGCACCATTTACGCTCATCCAACAACGCGCCTGAAAAAGCGTTTGCGAAGCTTCTTAGTTTATAATTATTTTCCATTAAATTTAAGTTTAGTTTAGTTAAGTTTTTTTAGTATATTTATATATCACAAACAGGTTCCCCCAATTACCTGTGATTTACAAACATTGCGTGTGGTAGCTAGGAAAGTGACGAAGTCGTTGTTAGATTAGTGAGGGACCCATATTGTGTTGAGTGCCCGGGAACATTTGCATTTGAGATCATTGATATATTTAGTATAATAGATAGGTTTTCGATTGCGGTTGGTATAAGGGCGCGTCAACTGTTAGACCGTTATGTACCACTCCACAAATATAAAAAATAATTGAACGAGTGAGCGTAGCGAACGTAGTGATTTCCATTCGACTTAAACGGCCCTTATTGTTTTTCTGCGTGCGTGCGTGCGTGCGTGTGTGTGTGTGTGTGTGTGTGTGTGTGTGTGTGTGTGTGTGTGTGTGTACGTTGAAAATCAGCCGAATCGCTGAACAGATTGCGCTGAAATTTTAAACGGACATCCGGTACAAGTTTATTGAGAACTGCTAACAAAATCAGCAAGATTCATTGCGATTTAAACCTACAAGAAATAATAAACTGAAAAATAGACTTGCAATGTTTAGAAATTATTTTAACGACAATGTTTTAGATTTTGAAAAGATATTTTTGTTTGTTATTCGCCTGGCCGTGAAATGCCGTGCCCATGCAAGGTCTGTCGAATGTTGCACGTCAAGGTTCCCCCAAATTCCGCTCGTAGATTGAGTAAACCTTGCAATATTTTCACGTATTTCGTACTGGCTATGTTTACCATAGTAGGCCCTATTGCCACAGATGATGGACTGCACTGCGTTATATGCATTTCAAAACATGTTTAATTATTTTTGAAATACAATCTAGAAATTACAAAATCTTTCCCGACCAGGGGATTGAACCCACTTCTTTCACATTTCGGCTACAAGGGCGCCTCAGCCAACTATAGACTAGGGAAACGCCAAAGTCGTAGTTAGACGAGTGAGCGAGTCATGTGGTGGGTACCCGGGAACATTTGCATTTAAGTTTAATAATTATATTCGTATAAATAATAGTTTTTTAAAATTTAGTTGGTATACGGGGATGGGCGCGTCAACTGTAAGGTCATAATGCGCCTCTCTAGCCTATGATAGGCTAGGTAGGCCTAAGGTAGGGGGAAGAAAAGTAATGTAATCGGGTACTCAACACATGGCTCACTCACTCGTTTAACAACGACTTTGGCGTTTCCCTAGTAGTTTTGTATGATGCCCGCTGTAGGCTTTACACATCAGATTTAACCGGTGTGTCCCTCTTCAGGTGTCTAACGAGGCATGTTGCAGATAGGACAATTATTGTGAAGAGATGTCCGAGGGCTGTTTAAGTGGACTCAATCCCTTGCATTCGCATTTACGACTGAGGAAAACCTTGGAAAAAACCTTCAGTCAGGATTGCCGGTCTCGACGGGATTCCAACCCTGGACCTCCCGAATCAGAGTCGGGCGCTTAACGAGCTGGAGCCAACACTATAGGCACGAAAGACACATCTTGCTAGATAGGGCGGGAAGGGAATGTTCCTGGTAGGCCCTACTCAACAAATGGGTCGCTCACTTGTCTAACAACGACATTCCTGGTAATTAAATATTGTTTAACAGGAATGCAAGTGTATTAATTGTACTAACCCTTGTTGTCTCTGTTGTCGTAGACGAAAGCCTCGAGTTCCGATGATAATTCGATAACGAGTGACGAAGAAATTGAATAAGTCGAATCTGACCAAAAGGTACTATGAAATAATATAATATATAAAACACATTTTTGTACTAACGTCGACTGTAGGCAAACATGAGTTTAATAACTATGAGACCCTCTTCTGGTGAAATTGATTACAAGCGTATTCTAGTAGTTGGGAAACAACGAAATGTGCATTGTCTGTTTAAGGTGTCTCTTTTAAGTTAAAATTTGACCAAAACGTAATGGTTTCGTGCTCAGGTGATAACTTCGCAATGGCTCGACCAAAAATTATGCAATTTTTAGAGAAGTTAGATAATTGTATAATGTTTGCAACGTATTGTTCAGAATGTACTTTTTCCCCCCATTTTCCGCCAATTTTTTTTTTTTTAAATACGTAAAAATTGGAAAATTTGCCGTATTTCTTGATTTTTTTGGTGGAAAATGGGGGGAAAAAAAGTACATTCTGATCAATACGTTGCAAACATTATACAATTATCTAACTTCTCCCAAAATTATATAATTTTCGGTCGAGCCATTTTCCGATGACTACCGGAGCACGGAAGGTCTGCAAGCGGTTGAAAAATGCGATTCTGCCTCCGACCTGTGGCGCTCTCTGCAGTTTTATGTTTCAAGTCAGGTCTAGGGCGTGGTTTAAACAATTCCCATGCAGAGAGGCCATTATTGTACAGTCAGTGTCATATTGTAAAGGATTAAACGAGTAATTGGCATAAATACTGTTATATTATTATAATTTCTTGGTACTTTTGGAGTTGAGCTTGATGCTTACTATCTCTTTGAATGTATTGGACATGATAATGATTTATCAAGATCAAAACAATTCAAAATTTCCCTATCTTACCTCGGATTCGATCTAATTACCGGTATTTATTTATAGGAGTCATGCGCTTCGGATCTGTGTCGCAGCCGCGGGCAGCCTTGATCATTAAGGAAGTAATTTTATGTATCCAGCATTCATTTTATTTCATTCATAATATAAGATGCCATTCATGGTGGTTCAAACATAGTGCATAAGTATGATAAGCATATTATGGAACCAAAGGGACGCTGGTTCCATGCCATTATAAGTAAAAATGTAACGTAAGCCTACTCTCCATTCCACCATATCCACTCATCGTCTTGAGTTGCATTGGATCATCTACTTAGAACCACAAACATCTACCACATAAGACGGTCTACGAACTGGATATATTTGGTATATAAACTAGCTGAGTTTATTTACTGATTAGAAAATATTGTTTTTTTCTTCGCCTAGCGTTTGCTATCCCGTTCGGTGGGAGACTATGTTGACGACGAGTGGTGGTGGTGAAGGTGAAAATAAAATATGTAAGGAAAATAATAATAATATTAATATGTAATAATATAATAAATAATAATAATAATATATGTGTTTATTGTAATATGTATGACCGTAAATATCACGCACAGTATTTTCAAGGGAAGGGTCCTTGAAAATGGAAACCTAGTTTTCCGAAACGTTGGGAATAAAAGTTATTTTCTACAATTCTGTGCGTGATATTTACCGTAAAGATAGTTAAAACATTAAACCATGGATCACGAAAGCTTAAGACAAAACATATATATAAAAAGTGAGCATATTTCAGGTGTTTACAATATGTACAATATGTGTTATCGAACACGGGAATTTATTCAAATCTATTAAAATTTACTTCATTTTCAATCGCTTATTTTTTGTGACTCAATGCTTTATTCTTTCATGTCACATTGATTGTGTATGGCACAGATGTTGAATCTCAGTAGAGAGTGTGAAATAGTCTTAAAAAGTACTGAAGATACAAAATAAATACAATTAAAATCTGAAGTTCAAATTAAAACAATATGTATACTCAAACCCATATTATCGTTTATGGATTATGGAAAAAAAATCTTGCCTTGAATAGTTATTAGTTATTACGTGAGCAAAGAATGTAATTCATTTGCCTTAAACATCATACAAATTGATTTTTTGGTGGGAGACTTTTCCAGGGTGCAATGCATGCACCTCTTTATAGGCCAGGCAAGGAAACATTTGACCCCGGACAAATTGCAAGAGTTTTGTTTCTGAACTTTTCTAATACAGAATTTTGCGCTGAATACGCCTATTAAAGTTTACCGTCAAAACGTATGGGAAATTGCCTAAAATTAAGATTTAATTAGAATTATAAAAAACTTGATTATTGATTTAAAAAGCTAATATATGCAAAAAAAATATGTTTAGTGATACTCATACAATTATGCGTGACTACTAAAGGACGCAGAAAAATAAATTTTCAAAACATTTAATCCCAGTGCCGCTAAATCGACTTTTTATTGATTTTCTATTGTTTTAATGAAATCGGTACAGCATCGAAAAAAATAAAGATAAATGAAAAATCTTTACAAAAAAATGTAGTTCAGGTTCAATATTAACTGTTTATTGGGTATGGACAAAAGTCTACTACGGATTGCTAAGTTATACTAATTTGAATAATTTGATAATAATAATTTATTAATAAATTTAAATTATTTTTTAAAAAGGTTACTCTTGCATAAAAACTTTTTTATCGATACTTACACACATGTCACATGGTACCATAAAGTTATAAAAATAAAAATTGTCGATAATGTAATTATTGTCTTAAATCGGCTAATAATTGATTTTCTATTGTTTTAATCGAATGTGTACGGTATACAAAAAAAATGCAGATATATTTTTTTCCGGTTGAATGTAGTGAATGGTGAATATTAAAATGTTGTAGGCCTATGAGTATGAACGAAAGTCTACTATTGAGATGAGAGTTACGAAGATTTAAATAATTTGTTAAGACAATGAATTATTGGAATAGCAATCATAGACTCAAAAGGTTTTGTTTGCACAACATATTATTTTGATCGACTCATCTGCTGTATGAAAGGTGAAAATTAATGTTATGTTAACGTAATCACTATTAGGTGACTCATGTTAATTATGTTTATTCAGTTAGTATAATTACAGTATATTCTACATATTTGTAGTCAAACAGTTGACTTTGTATAGTATCTCTAAATGCGACCAATTATTCTTACAATAATAAATAGTAAAATACATTTGATATTGCAAGTAAGTGATGAAACAAATGTTAACAGATAGTGATTACATTATTATACTAATCCAATCCATTGATTAAATTAATAAAATTGGCATAACACAATAATGTTAATATAACTCTTGTGTGATATCTTGACAGGTAATGTTCAGACCGGAAATATAACTTCTTGTTGCACATTTTCGCGTGAAAGCAGAGAAGAACAAGTATCATCTGATCATTGATCATCAAATTAATCATCTTCATTATCGGTGATACATTGTGCTATTTTATCAAATGCTTCAGATCTAAAAGTGTCCTTTTGACAGTTCGGAAATTTACATCACATGATTTGTGATAGATGGCATCTGCAGCGTGTAAGTCATGACCATAGTTGAGACGAGCTCTCACCTCATCTCCCCACTTATCATTTCTGCTATCACAGATGTTTTTTATACACATATCCACAGATCTACTTCGAACTAAATACCGACGTTGACTTCCTCTTTTTACCAATTCTGGCTATTTCACCACACAAGTAACATTGAGTTTTATAATCGAATTATCCGTTTACTGATCGGAGAACTCGAGATAAGGTATTATCACTCGCGGTTGTGTTCGTATTTACTGTGTCCATAACACATTTTGATACATTTTTAGGGTGACAATAATCCCGTCGGCATACTTTATGCACTTTTTGCCCAGGGGAAATAATACAACTTTCAAGACCTCAAACGGAACTCACTTGATTTACTGTGGATGCACCTATCACAAATCATGTGATGAAAATTTCCGAACTGTCAAAAACATCCTAGTAAAACAAACAACCGAACCTCTTAGCAAGAAATCTAAAGGTCGTCCCAAGGTCAACTTTAGATCTGAAGCATTTGATAAAATAGCACAATGTATAACCGATAATGAAGATGATTAATTTGATGATCAATGATCAGATGATACTTGTTCTTCTCTGCTTTCACGGGAAAATGTGCAACAAGAAGTTATATTTCCGGTCTGAACATTACCAGTCAAGATATCACACAAGTGTTATATTAACATTATTGTGTTATGCCAATTTTATTAATTTAATCAATGGATTGGATTAGTATAATAATGTAATCACTATCTGTTTACATTTGTTTCATCACTTACTTGCAATATCAAATGTATTTTACTATTTATTATTGTAAGAGTAATTGGTCGCATTTACAGATACTCTACAAAGTCAACTGTTTGACTACAAATATGTAGAATATACTGTAATTATACTAACTGAATAAACATAATTAACATGAGTCACCTAATAGTGATTACGTTACATAACATTAATTTTCACCTTTCATACAGCAGATGAGTCGATCAAAATAATAGAATAGAATTTTTATTAGCATCTTTGATTCCAATGCAATGCATAGGCCTATATTTATACACAATCTGTGGTTGCTGTATAAACCATACACACATTTGTACAAAGTAAATATATTAATAATAAACAATTCATATTGATATCCCTTAGTAGTAACCAAACTTACACCTAATGCTAGTAGTAGCTAAAAGTAACATTAACCGATGACTATGTTATAAGTCCGATCAAAACCACAAATACAATTAACCTATCGTTCCTAAATACACAGATCTGTTTAACTCTTTAAAAAACTTTAAAAATATTAGATTATGCAATAGTTCCAATTGTAGACTTCTGTTATATCAGAAAACATGTTAATTTCAACCATTCCTTATTAACCGAAAACGTAAATCGTACATTTTCTGTATCCTGTACCATGTCGAATCTAAACATCAACAATCCAATTTGGCCGAAATTTAAGACAATTAAATTGCATTGTTCGCCATTTATATTTTATACTTTACGGCACCATGTGACATGTGGTAAAGTAATCAATAAAAAAAGTATTTTTATGCATGACAGTAACCCATTAAAGTAACCAACAAAAAAGAATTTTTATATAACATTTAATTATTATAATATTCAATATGTATAACTTTGCACAATCACGATAGTCAACTTTTGCCATACCAGTAAAAAGTTAATATGAACATTAACGACCATTAATTACGTCAGATTTTGTGTATTATCTTTAATTTCTTTCGATGCTGTAACGATTTCCCAATTAAACAATGAAAATCAATAAAGTGATATAGCAGTATTGATAATTTTGTAGAAAATTTACTTTTTCTAGTCCTTTGTAATCAGCATAATTGTGAGAGTATCACTAAACACAAATTTTATGCATATAGCTTTTTAAATCAAAATCAAGTTTTTATCATTTTAATCAAACCTTTAATTTTAGGCATTTCGCATAGATTTTGAAGGTAGACTTTATATAGCGTATCAGCAACAAAATTACTGTATTAAAAAGTTCAGAAACCAAAAATCTTGCATTTTTACCGGTAGCTACTTTTTCGTTTCAATGCTAGACTATATGATCCTTCTATTAAGCATATACATGATTGACGGCCATTTTTTTTTTGAAAACACTCTGACATTGTAGGTACATAGGTAGCAACAGTACTAAAAATGAACAAATTTTTGACCATTGCTTGTTTAATTTGCAATAGGGTTACCACTTGCCAGAGACGTCCACCGATTAAGTTAGGTATTGTGTCCCCGTCAGATTGTTTTTGTCAGGCGTAGGCTGTACCGATTTCATTTTAAAATAATGCAAAAACTATTGCATTAGATGATAAATTTTACAAACTTTTACCTTTTTGTAACCAAATTGTACCAAACTATTTTTTGACAATCAAAACAGTTTATTTATTTTGTTTTAACAAACCTTATTAGTGCATTATCATATGATCTGAAGTAACTTATCAGGGTATAGGCAATATATTTGTAATGTAGAAAGTGAAAATAAATATATCTGCAGTAATATGTCGTGAAGGCAATTTAAGCCTGCCCCCAGTAGATTTCTTATTTGAAACATGATTGGCAGCCATATGTTTGAACACTCTCCACTCGAGGTAGGTAGCGAGTAACTGACACGACAATTTTGACCCTTGCTTGTTTGTTGCAACTAGGGTTCCCACTTGCCAGACGTCCCGATTTTAGGTATTGTGTCCCGCGTCCCGATTGGTTTTGTGTCAGGACGTAGGCTGTCCCGATTTTATTTTAAATATTGCAACTAATATCATTATTACACAACGAATTTACCTTTTTCTGAACCAATTTACAACTTTTTTGGACAATAAACATTTATTTATTTGTGTTTTTACCAACAAGTGTGCCATTATCTATTATCAAGTATACGATCAGAAGTAATTACTTGATTTTAGTGTGAATGTAAAATAGTAATTTGTAATCGACGTAAAAAAAGTGAAAATATGTGCATTTGAAAAGCAAAATTAAGCCTCCCCCCGTCGAGATTTTCTAGAATTGTTAAACGACATATGGCAAGTTTGGCAACCATACTGTTGCAATCCGCTCAGCCAGCCGCTTATCTGTGTCGTATGCGATGACTCATGAGTCATTACTACTATTTACCACGTCCACCGCTCCCGACGAAGGGTCACGTGTTAAGGTATCGTGCCTCTGACCAGTGGCGGAACTAGGCGCCCGCAGTTGCGGGCGAGCCCAGGCCCGTTTAGGGGCCCCGTAAAAAAAAAATAGTAAAAAAAAACAACTGTGTTTCACCCTGTTTGGAAAATATTGGATTTGTTTTCGTTGCTAAAATGACCGTTTTGTGAATCTTGCGGTTTGAAGGGCAAATCTAGCGGATATTTAGGAATTTTTAGTGTCCACAACACAACAACACACAAAAACTACATTATTTTGGTATTGCATTCAGCCCACAACTTTTTTCTAAAATGCACCAAACTCACTCTAAAAACCTCATTTTCATCATTTTCGACTGCGGCGCTACTGTTGGGTACCCCCCGTACTTGGTCCTTACATAATAGGCCTACCCCAGGGATGAAGGAAAGCCTGAATACAACACTAAACGTATGTGAGTATCTGTTAGGGGGGCCCCCATAGAAATTTTGTGGGCGAGCCCATGAAACGAAGTTCCGCCACTGCCTCTGACGAGTCATTTTTTCATCTGTCCTCGGACTCACGTTTATTGTATGCATGCAGTATTTTCTTTAATTTTTCTCCAATTTTTCTTTAGTAATAAATTAACTATTCCTAATTTGCGCAAAATATTGCCATTTACGCGAAATAACAGTGTTTAAAAGCGAATTTGAAATGGAATTTACTTTATTTCGTTGTTGAAAAATATGTGTATGCGACTTTAGAGTCATTTCACCAGCGTTCAATAGCTTCCTTATCCTCTTCTTCTTAATCTTATCCTTTATTTATTTATTTATTATTTATTATTTATTTAACGTCTATCCTATTCAGTTATAAAAACTTATTTACAAAGGAGGTCAGCTAAATAAATCTAATTACATAGATGCAGAAACAACAATAAACTACATTTTCGTAAATATTTGAAATAGTAGCATTACAACAACAATGCATTAAACACAACAATTTTGGTAACAAATAAAAATGATATTATATGCATTTAATGACTGAATCAAATATAAAAAAGGGTTATGAACAGGTTATCGTTGCACCTTATAAACAGGTGCAATAATCTCGAGGATATAGAGGATCACTATGATAACATGTACATTGATGACGTGTATAGAAAAAGATCACAGCTTTGTGCAACAGGTACATTGACACCTTACGCTGCTTGATCTTACAACTTGGCGTCTGGTTGCGAGAAGCTTTCCTTGCGCTGCAAAAAACTAACGATAATCATGTTCGACGCGCCCAGGGTGTATGTCTTGTGAGTGTTTGCTCTCATCGGATCGATGACCAACCCATAATTTTATTTATATTTTATCTTGTTTTAGAATAATGTAAGTTTTATTTGTTCAAACCACAGTTTTTTTTTTTTTTTAAGTCGAAATATTACTTAAATTTTTAAAAACAATAACAGAATCAAGACCAAAAATCATATTTTAATTTAATCAATTAATTATTAGTTTAGTTTCTAGCGGCTCCAACGTCACGGTTTACGCATTCCCTGTCAAGTTTAAATGGGTTACAGAGTTACTTTTGCTACCTGATCCATGATTCACTTCGCTCTTCAACGTCTCTCTCCTTCAATAAATCGTCCACATTTTATCTAACTAGGAAAACGCTCAGTTGGACGCGTTGTTGAGCGAGCACCGGTACGTGCAACATGACCCGAGTACGACATTCCCATAAGGCCCACCACACAGTGTAGGCCTAACTGGATATTGACATTGTACACTATATACTATTCCAACATCTTTGCATTGTACTAATTCATGTCATGCCTTCTTAGGTTGTGTTCCGTAAAGGCGACCGGTTGACCATTCTGGGCTCGACTGGGGATTGTTATTTTCATTGTTTCACTCAACATCTGATTGTTGGCAACTGCCTTGGCTACGGAATGGTGCGTGCTTCTACAAAGGCCGTGTTTTTATGAAAATTGTGATATCTCGTTATAATATTACATAAATCATATCATTTTACTAAATAAATGAATGAATGATTAATTTATTGTGTACCCATGTGAATTACAGGAACATTCTCGGTAGTGGACATAATTCCATGATTTTCAATGATATAATTTGAAATAACCGCGCTTTCCTCAAAGACCTGCCCACGACCGGAATAAAACTCTAGGCTTCTTGGTCTCGACCACAACAACGAAACAACCATCGATACTTTTCCTTGCAAATCTGATCTATCTTTGGTGCAAATTGTGTTAAAAAATTTTTCATTGGGTCGCAAAATGGTCGTTCGGATGTCTTTGGGGAAACAAAAACTCAAAGTGTATCTTTGTATTTTCACCCCTCCTTCATTTTGAACATCATTTTCGAATTATGTTAAAATAAGTTTTTAAGGTCTTGCCCCGATTTAGCTGAAAATTTGGGAAAATAGGAGGAATGTTGTATTTTTTGACCCCAAAATTTCAAAACGATCGGTAATTTTTTTTTATTATTTTTATTTTTATAACCAACGATCGGATTTTTGTTAAAAAAACTATACAGTAACCCGCCTAGGGGGTATTACATGTGTGCAAAATTTCAGGCGACAGGAAACGGTGCGACCTGTACCGAAGTAGTAACAGAAACAAAAAAAAACAGACATTCGAGCCATAAGAGTCAATGAGACGCCGCTACGTCGTTAAAATTAATTAGTATATTCATATTTGAGTCTACCAAATCTGAAGGAAAAATTTTGAAATGCGGCAGACTAAATTTTAAAAAGAGACCAAACCAACACTGTGGGCCCCGAAGCCATCAAGGAGCTATCCCTCAGAACTACGACAAGCTAACATATTGAAAAAAGTTACTCAGGAAACTTCCATGTCATAGTTTAAAAAAGTAATTTTTAAATTAAATTTTTAAATTTATGTATATTTATTTTTTTTTATTATTTATTTAAGTCTACCCTTTTTCAGTTAAAAAAAAACGATATACAAGGAGGAAAACTAAAAAATTTAAATTTTCATAGATCAGAAATACAAAAAACTACATTTAAGTACATATTTAAAATATTAGCATTACAAAAACAAGCATTTAAACAAAAAATTTTTGTTAACAAATGAAAAAAATATAAAAGTATTTAATTAAGAATCAAATATAAAAATGGGGGGGAAAAAAAGAAAAGGAAAAAAGGTAAAAAAAAAAAAAAAAAAAAAAAGAAAAAAAGAGGGAAAAAAAATAAAATAAAAAAAAAAAACAAAAATTAGAATCCTTATTTGACTGTACTGTAGGAAGTGATTTTAAATACATGATACCTTTGATTGATCCCAGGCGCGTAGGAATGATTTAAAGTTGGGGGGGGCTGGGGGGCCCCCTTTCCCCAAGGCGAAACAATTTTTCACAATTTTACAGTTATTTTATAGTTTTAACTGCACGATGTTGTACAGCAACTATCTGTGATTAAAAACCAAATAATGAACGTGAAGTGCCCCATTCAGTAAATTTCATTAAAATTTTTTTTGTAATGACGAAGCATACAGGCAAACATATTCTTTTTTACCAAGTGACTTGCGAATTAAAAAAAAAAAAAAAAAAAAAAGCGTATGTGCAATTTACTAAGGAAATTTGGGATTAATTTTTACGATTTAGTTGCCCCCGCCTGCCCCCCCCCCCCCCCCCCCCCGGTTTTCTACCCCATGATTGATACATACCGTCCATAGAGATACCATATACCAAAGGGTCACCCCCATGTCGGGTTTCAAGCAATTTGAACGAGCCAAGATGTCTCGTGTGTGGCCCCAACCAGCGCGGAATTCAAATTTTGAAGTTTTTCCGAATGAACAGTATATTTATCGGCTTGGATACTGATTTTTTTTAATGTTAAATTTTAATTTAGAAGGGATGAAACGTTGAAGGTTTTTTATAGTCATTATCATTAAGGCACGTAAAAAAGTTACACTATGCAACAATAACTCCCCCCACCCACCCCTTTGGGCTAGGGATGTCTGTAATTTTTTCGCGTAAAGTAGGGGCAGTGCGAACACCCGCGGATCAACGCCAGAATCAAAAAGGCGATTTAGAAAATTTTTAATTTACTATTACCCCGTTCCTAGGACGGCTCCCAAATCACCCTTTACAAATTCCGAAGCCAAGAAATAGGATTGAGCCAATCGTCTATAAGGGAAACGAACCCCGGACCTTCTGCATTTGAAGTAGAGACGCAACCACACGACCCAAGAGCCAACAACCATTGTGGAGATTTGTATTTTGTTTTTTATATCTTGAAAAATCATTTTCAAAATTAATTTTGGTTTTTTTTTTTTCAATTTTATCAATCGGGAAAAAAACTCCCGTAGGTGTAATAAATTTTTGTAAAAACATCTACAATGCACCAACAACCCGTTTTGAGAATTAAAAAAATTTTTTTTTTACTTTTTTTAAAATATTTGATGCCCCCTCCCAGCTTAGGGGTAAAGCACTCGACCCCAATCGGGAGACTGGGGTTCGATACCCCGCTATGATGGATTGTAATTTGGATTTATTACATAAAATGTTTTTAAATTATTTATATTGACAAAAAATTTTTAATATGTAAAATTTTATTTTAATTTTTTCAGCGGTTTTTTTTTCTTATGTATTCGAATTACATTTTTATGATCTTGGGGGGGAGGGAAGTTATTTTACATAGTGTAATCTTTGCCAGTGCCTGTAATGAAAAAACAACACAACAATCTTTCATTAAAAAAAAATATGATTCGACATTAAAAAGTCAGTAAACCAAAGGATAAATATACTGTTCAGTACGTTAAAACTACAACCCCCAGTTTGAATTTTCCCCGCTGCCATGCCCCACTAAGAAGCATTTTTTGCTCTTTTAAAAACGATGGCAGCCATGCTCGGCGGATGGGAGTAGGGATCTTTGGGATAACAGCATGGTATCTCTATGTACCGTCCTATCTTTGGGAGTACTAATAGGCTAGGCACAAGAGAATATCGTTCTATGAAATTTCTACATTACAAAACCCCATTTTTGGGTACATTAGTACCCTTATATGTGTTAAAAAAAGTTACTATATTTATTGGAAGGAAGTATAAGAGATTTGCAAAACAAAAAAACCGCGAAGCGATTATGTTTGAAGATTCACTCCTGGAATTACAAGGGCTACCCCCAAATTTTTAGTATAGTGACAGATTTTAAAAAAAATGCTCTCGAGGACCAATCGCTTGCCCCGCTACCATTTGGGTCAGAAATTTTGATTGGATATGTTAGTCCAGCCTTTTTAGACAGAGGGTTTTTTAAAAAAAGCATGCGTCTCTCTCTCGTAAATCCCCACGGCTTAAAACAGCACTCTTAAGGGGATATTTCACTGATTTTTTTTAAACCATTACTTTTGAAATTTTGTGATTAACTGTTTATATTATTGAAAGTAATAATTATCAAAAAATGTTTCTTTGTTATTTTCCAACAATGGACATTTAATTGTGAAAGCAGCGTTTTGCTAAAAATGCTAAGGTTTCCACGTTTTAAATTTTTTCTGGAAGTGAAAGGTGTTTTGGATTAAATTACAATACATCTTAACATTTACCAAAGGGATTTCATCATTTTATTTTTGTATTTTTTTCCTTTGCATTGGTGGAAAATGTAAGTTTTTTGTTACAAATCTATATTTCACATATTTTAATTAATAATAATCATCATAACTCAGTTCCAGCTATGTCGGGTTGAGTGGTGGTTTTCCACCATTATCAAGGGCATTAAACTGTAGATACTAAGCTTGCCAGACTCAGTGTTTCTTCCACATCATCTAACTCCTTCCTCTCCACCAATTTACTCCACTCTCTTCTGTCCTCCCACAGCTTTACTCTTGCCACATGCTCCACAACTTCATTCCGTTTTCCAACGTCTTCTTGAATTATCTTTCCCATTTTTCTCTGGCCTTCCTACTCTTCTTTCCCCTCCTCTGCCGCTTCAATTCTCGTCTTGGAATCCTCTCTCTGCCCATCCTTTTCATATGTCCAAACCATCTTAGACGTTCTCTTCCTAGTTTAAACTTCAATCTCTCCAATCCCAGTTCTTTCCTTCTTTCATTTCTTCTTATCTTGTCCATCTTTGTAACTCCCTTAATACTTCTTAAAAACTTCATTTCTGCTGCTTCCAGCTGACTCTCTTCTTTTGTTCCACTGCCTATGTTACTGCCCATATGTAAGTATAGGTACAAAATATGCCTTATACAGCAAAATTTTACATTTTTTTGGGAACAACTCATTCCATAGTAACTTTTCTCACCAATTGGTAAAACCCTTCTGCTTTTTGCACTCTAGATGACACTTCCCTACACACTTTTGCATCTTTTGTCAACATACTTCCCAAATATTTAAATTCTTCTTTTTCTTCTAAGACTTCTCCACGTAGTACAATATTTTCCATGTCTCTAGGCCTGCCCTTTGTCTTCTTTTGCATACGCAAAACATTCACTCTTTTCTGATTGATTTTTAGACCAAACTCTGTAGTAACTTCGTTCCATCTGTCCACCTTCTCTGCACTTCTCTGGCACTCTCACCCCAAATCAATACAATACATCATCCGCAAATACTAATGTTCTTGTGTCCCTTCCATCTGTATTTGGTTACACTCTTCTTATAATTTTGTCCATTACAACAGTAAAGAGTGTTGGAGATAACAACTACCTTGTCGCAAGCCTCATTTACTTGGAACCATTCTGACCTACCCATATCTGTCTGTACACAACTTTCACTCCTTTGATATGTACTTTGTATCCTGTCTATTAAACCTCTTCCCACTCCTTTTATCTCTAGACACTCCCATACTTTCTCTCTAGGCAGGCGATCGTATGCCTTCTCCAGAATCCAAAAACACAATGTGCATTTCCTTCCCATTTTGCCATCTCCCCTCCATTGTCTGTCTTATAGCAAATATGGGATCAATAGTAGACCGTCCACTTCTGAACCCATATTGTTTTCTCTTAGATCTGTGTCATATACCTCCTTCAGTCTTAGTTCTATAACTTTCTCATAAATTTTTGCACACTGACACATTAATGTCACCCCTCTATAATTTTCACACTTCTTACGGTCACCTTTCTTAAACAGCGGCACAATTATAACCTCTTTTCCAATCTTCCGGTACCTTCTTTTTGTTTCCACGCAGCACTTATTACTCGAAATAACCATCTTCTTCCTTCCGCACCTGATGCTTTGATCATTTCCACAGAAATGTCATCCACTCCCGGAGCTCTACCATTCTTCATGGCTCCTAACGCCCGTGCCACTCTTGTTCTGTTCACTCGTCTTCTTCATCTTCTCCACTTGCCTCTTTCTCTTTCTCTGCATTTAAATTTTCACTAACCTGTACATTTAGCAGATCTTTGAAATATTTCCTCCACATTTCTTGTATTTCCTGTGGGTTGTTTGTAACTTGGCCATTTTCATTTACATGAGCTTTTGTTCTTCCCTTTCTTGTCTTTTTGTCTTTACTAGTCCGTACATAATTTTCTTATTTCCCTGGAAGTCATCTTCTAATTTACCAGCAAATTCTTCCATTGCTTTGTCTTTTCTCTCCTTCACAATTTGTTTCACATCGGTTTTTCGCCTACGGTACTCGTACTCATTTTCTGTAGATTTGCACTTTTCATTCTTTTTCCAAGCTAGTTTCTTCTCCCGAACTGCATCTTGTACCCTCTCGTTCCACCATCGCGTTTCTTTCTCTTTCCTCCTTCCACTGACTCTTCCACACAACTCTTCTGCACTTGACACAAAAACCTTCTTAAAGTTTTGCCATTCTTCTTCTATTTCTAAAATATAAATCTCATCAAAAAAAGTGTCTGGTATAAATTTGTCAGAATAAGACTTGTGAGCATATTGAAAAAGAACTTATCCTTTTATCTTAAAAACTGTAGAAGAAGTAGGGAAAAGAGTTAGCAAATGTGCTAGAATGAAAGTTCCCAGATAATAGCATTTAAGAGGGTATGAGGCTAGAACGGAGGCGAGTTTAAGTGCTCAGCTTTCTGGATTTTTGGGGTAAACGGTTTATAACACCATTATCAAATTTCACACTAACGTTAATAAAGAATAAATTATGTTATCCATTATACGTATTCCTAAATTAATTCATTGATTTTGAATTAAAATTTAGTGAAATCACCAAAATTTACTCAATTTTGGTCAATTTATTATCAATTAAATTTATATTCAAAGTGTACAGATTTTTTTAACTCAAATTTGCATAATGGATATCAACGTTTAAATCAATGGGAACGCGCAGGTAAATGTGGTTTTATCGTAAGATAAACGGTTTGGTGGGAATTTCCAGAATTGTAATCCAGGTTTTGGATTTCCCATTTTTTCATGTTTTGGACTTATGTCTCGCAATGGATCTTTAAGGCTTATTTTGTGCAAACCAATTAAAAGAATCAATATAAAAGTATTTTATTAACATCCATTCAAAACTTGGTAATTATATTACCAACCGTTCAGCAGAAATCAACAGTCAACACCTGAGTGCGCGCATTTGAGTTGGGCCAAGCTCAGCGTACCTTTCATTTCATTTTATTGTCTTGTTTTGTATAACTAATACTAGCATATATTGTTACAATGTTATGACAAGGTAAACAAGTTCTAAACATAATTATAAGCTAGCTAGCTATTAAACACGTCTTTTCAAAAGACTAAGACTTCATATTAGGATGTATAGAAAATACTAAAACAAATTTACATTATTTTACAAAATACACTTTTACAACAATACAAAAATTTGGGATGAGCGAAGCGAAGACTTCAATTTCACCGACCCCCCAAAAAATTTAGCTCGGGTGTTTTTTTGTTTTTTTGTTTTGTTTTTTTTTTTTTTTCGTTTTTCTGTCTGTTTGTTCGCTCTCTACCGGGCAAACGGCATATGCGATCTTGATGAAAATTTGACACGACCTTCTTTTTCTCTGAACTTAGAGGTGTATTGTTTTTGTGTACAATCGATGTTATATTTTTCATGAATACAGGTTTTGTTCTTTTTCGATTTTTTTCGATTTTTAGTGCGATATTTTCGTGCCATTTTTGGGCAATTCTGATCAAAGGGTGGGGCACAACGTTCATATTTCACATGGACATTAAGGTTATGGTGATGTATTGCTTTCTGAAAGAAAAAGTTGAAAAAAGTTAGCCAGAATCGAGAGAAATAAAGCTTTTTAATATACGTTTTTTTGACTTTTTGGGGTGATATTTTTCCTTTGGGCAATTCTGACCCAAAGGGTGGGCTTACACTTCATATTATAATGGACATTAGGTTATGTGATGTAGTACCTTTTGAAAGAAAATGTTGAAAAAGTTAGCCAGAATCCATAGAAATATAGCTTTTAAAGTAAGATTTTTACGTTAAATAAATAACAAATTAACAAGAAACAATAAGAACTTGACAACAATCACCTACAATGCGTCGGCAGAAAAACAAAGCACTTGCAAAAGTAAAGATATCCCACGCAAACTAAAAACTTTAAAAAAGCTCATCCATCAACGCGGCGGGACTTTAGCGTTTTCCTAGTACACCAATAAAAATATTATACTTTTACACTAATATAAGATAGGCTACTAGATAATATAAGTCTAGGCATCTATAGTATGCCAAAATAAATTGTATTGTCAAGACATATTATTATTGTCCGCCAAGAACTCCTCAATATCGTAGTATTCTTTTTCAACAAGAAATGCCTAAGATCCTTTTTAAATGTATCAGTTGGTTTGTTTTTGATAAGGCAGGCAGCTTATTAAAAGGATTATTCCTGCATATGTGGGGCTTTCTCATATACAGCCAGCTATGGGATGTTTACAAATATATCCTTTTTCCTCCCAGTATTGTAATTATGAATATTGATGTTTTTTTAATATCTCCCCTATGATTTAAATTTAAAAAAAATATAACTTTGTAAATATAGGGCATGCAGAGTAAGAATATTCAACGTTTTTTGAAAATGTATTTTTCCTCAAAAAAAAATGTATTCCCCCGCTTTTCTTAAT